>JAMXBD010003224.1:0-132779 GCA_024138025.1 Combretum micranthum | reverse complement strand
ATTTTTTAAAATTTCGAGCAAAGAACATCAAAGTTGAAACCCTATGTGTCATGGGTGTGATAGAGGGCATTATCTTCTTAGGGGGATTATTTAGTTAGATCATGCATATCATATCCATGATCTTCTCAGCTTAAATTTTTGACCCAACCACAGTTGCGATCTCGATCGTGACATAAATCACAACCATGATGTTGGGCTGATCTGTTCTATATGTTTTTGCTGAATTCGAAATGCCCTTGATCACGAGTTGTGGTCCCTTATATGAATCTCGACCTTAATAACAGTCATGACAGAGACCCTTCCTCTTGTAAAAAAAATACAATAAAAATAAAATAATAATAAGAAATAAATATATTACTAGTATAGTATTTACAAAGATCTTATTAGGTGAACAATTGAATGTGGACTTAACATTTATTTGGATATATTAAGAAACATAGTACTAAACTTGACTAAGTAATTAGTTAAATGTAAGTAGATAAATTAACTGATTTTTGAACCTCATATTGATTATTTCTTTGGAACAGATCCCTCTACTTTGATGTGCCTTTCTAGGTTCTTTTGCAAGATATATCAATCCAATCAGGAGTGTGACATTGTAACGCCTAAAAATTTAATCAAACATTAAATCAATTAAGTGCTACCGCCACGTATAATCTATAAAGTATTACACGCCAGGCTTCCTTTAAAGATTTTGTTTATGTTGAACATTGCTACTCAATTTTTTGTTTATGAAATCGTTTAGTTAAATTTCAAATAACCAGATTTAGCAGTAGAAAAACCTATTTAATAAAACAATTTTTAAATAAAAATTACTCTCAACTGAGAGACACAACTTTCTAAGAAATATAATTTTAATAAAATATTTTACAATCTACTCTTAGGGGTAGATAATCATTTACAAACATACTGCATCAAAAGGTCCTTTATGGAAATATAAATTATAAATAAATCTAAGCTCTATAAAACAAAACAAAAAGAAAACAAAAAACTAGAACAAATCGATACTCTAACTCACTTCATTTATCCTCTCCAAATCAAGTAGCTCCCAAAACCTGAGCCAAACAACATCATCATCATCCATCATCATCATCATAATCATCGTCTTCCTCAAGAGCTCATCAACAACACCACCACCATCGTAACATCACTCATCTCAACCATCAATAACAAATATTGTAAAAAAAAAACAACAATAACAAGAATAGCCAAAGCCTAGTACACGTAACATAATCACACACAATATAGCACTCAAGCTTATGTAAATGCAATGCATCAACCAATATGTTATTTATCTTTTCTTTAAAGTAAACAACAACACTGGAGTGCTCAGACTTCGAAACAATCCGGGAAATGATTTCCATCCCTAGCCCACCACCCGCAGCAATGGGGGAGCTCTCTGATAGCCTCTGTAGGTGATTACTCCAAGGTAGGAATTTAAGGGTCCTTGAGCACACAGCTACTTGGGGTTTGATATAAGCAGTCCACTACTTATATTTCTGATAATATCATAAGAAAATAACTTCATCCCAAGCTCACAGCCACTACACATACTCTAACTCATCCTAGTCCATAACAGTTATTTAGTTTAGTTGTTCCTATAAATGTGAACCAAATCATATTACTTCTTCCCCACCTAAGTAGACGTTACACTGATACCGTTTGCCCCATCGGCTACTTGCCAAGCCACCTATTGGAAGTCATCGCATCATGACGAGTGGCCTAAGTACCTAAACTACCATCATTCAGACAATGTGCCGCTCCTGTCGGACCGGATTCAACAGCGAAAACACAACCATCACTCATCATTTATTAACCGAGTTTACATTTTAATTCGTTTAGATGCCATCCTAACAATCATTATGGCAAGTTACTGCCTACCTTTTTGTGAAATTCAAACAAAGGTTCAGATGCCCTCTCAGAAATAATTCAGAAGATTCAGAAGCCAGATTCAAACATCTGTTTAAACAATTTAATCTCTATAAAAATTTAATAAAAATCCACTATCTCAAACTTGTTTTTATTCCCTATTTGATTAGACACTAAATAGGAACACCACTATGGCTGTAAATATTGCTCTACCCAAAATACGAACAGTTCTCCTTTGCTACAAAGTTTTTCCTCTCTCTATGTTTGTAGTGTTTTATTATAAAATCATCAACAAAGAATTCATATATAAAACATTCATTTCTAAGTAACATACATTTGAAACAACATATTCCCCATATTAAACTTTTATCTTAACATATTAATCGAATCCAATTATTAGCTATTAAACTCATTTTAACTTAATCTTAGCCAAATTGATTAGATTTAATCATTTAAATCAATTATTAAAGATAGGTTATTAAACTTAATCAACCTAATCTATTTTAGCTTACTAAATCCATATAGTCAAGTTAGACTAAGATTTTAACTAATTCATTTTATAACTAAGATTTATATTAATTTAAGTCTATTTTACCTTAATCTTGGGTGAATTGATTAAACTTAATCATTCTAATTCATTTTAGTTCATTCAATTTCATTAAGCCAAGTTGAACTTAGATTATTAACTAAGTTCATTTTATATTCAACTCTATGTGAAATCAAATCATTTATTAAATCTATAAATTCACTAAACTCATGCTTAATCATATCATTCAACAAATATAACACATCAAATATCATTTATCTATCTCATTTTAGCTTAAAAAAGATTCATTTTATACTTAAGTACACACTATTATCTAGTAAAACATGTTTTCAACTTTGTTTGAAAAACGCACCAGCTAAAACGATTTAAAATTTCAGCCTTGTTATTTTTTTAATTTGTAAAAACTTGAAACATGAAAGTTGTAGAAATCTTTTTTATCTTTCCAACGCATTTTGAATCACCTCAATCTGAGGTCGGATGAAAAGGCTATGGTCAAATTATGATTAAGTTATGAAATAAAGGAGGATACACGACCATGTTCGATCCTATGTTAGATGAATTATTTTATCAAAAATTGGAAATTTTCTAGATGGGCTGCTACACGGCCCATGTATAAGGCCGTATTGAAGGGAAAAATTGCCCAATAGCTTAAAAATTTCTACATGAGCACTTATACGGCTTGTGTTTATGCCCGTGTTGCCCATGTTTCCACTGTCATAAATTTCTTTAGTTCTTATACATCGTTTTATTAACTTTTACACATTTTGCTTCCATCAAAACATCATCTAAATTAGTTTTCATGTTTCTAACACTTATAATCCATTCAACATCAACACCATTAATTCCTCCATCAAACCCCATAACCACTATTTCATCATCTCCTCAACAATCCACATGCATCCATCAACAATTCAACACATACAAACATATAAAACAACTCAAAAAAATAAATAAACAAAAACTTAAACAAGGAAAAACAAGACTTATCTCTTCTTTAGGCAAAACAACTTCTTTGTTTTCTTTATCTTGTCTTTTCTTTTTCCAAGCTTCTTAAAGTTTGTTTATGCTAGATTTCCTTCCTTGATCTTGTTTCCCACTTCATTTTCTCTTTTATCTTGTTTAAAATTTGAGATTTGAGTAGATAAATTTAAGAGAAAAAATAAAAAAGAAAGGAGAAGAAGAAGGACAAGAAGGATGCGAGAGAGAGAAATGAAAAGAGCGAGAGAGAAAAAGAATGAAAAAGTGGGCAAACAAAGGAAAATAAAATAAAATAGGAAAGGATAAGGATTAAAATTAGGATATTTTAGAATAAAGGTATTAGATTTAGGACTTTCATATCAATATCTTAAGATCTATAAGTATTTAAAAGGTGACTTCAGAATCAATAGGTTATAAATTAAGAAATTAAAATAAGAACTTAATTTAGGAATTTAGTTTAGACTAAAATAATATTTAATTTGATTTCGGATTTAAGAATTGATATTTTAATACAAGCAAATGAACTTAAATTTGTGAAGACTAAGGAATTGGGATTTAGGCTAAAATTTAAGGGTTTAGAAATCCTCTAAACATTTTAATAATATGTTTAAGAGTTTAGGAATTGAAATCTCAAATTTCAATTTAATTAATTACTGATATAATTGTGTCAACTTATCTAATTATTTCCTATAAATCATTTGACTTATTGAATCTATGTAAACTTAATTTCTAACTTAGGTGAAGGATTAGAATATTTCAGACATGCTTGTTACTTATTAGGATAAGCATTCTTAATGATTTAAAAATTAATGATAACTTAATAATTGATAGTCTTGCTTGTACTTGTATCATTTAATTCGATTTAAGGAGTGACAACCTTATAAGGTGATGCGTTTCATCTGAGTATAACAATTAATTCCACTAATTCTTTCCTAATATCAGATTAACAATAGGCAAGTGTACCTATCAATTGTAGTATAGGAATGAATTATGGGTCGTATTCCTTGGGATCCTGACAATTACTATTACTCGCCCTATCAATCATTATCTAGCAATCAATTTAATGTATGTTTAATTATTAATTAATTAGATAATTCTAATTTTAACTATATTAACTACCAATTTTTTATCACAATGACATATAAAACATAATTTTAACACATTATTAACACAATATACAGAAAGATTACTCCATCATATTAACAGGATTTAACTAAATTCATCCGTAAATTACTTATCTGTAGAATTCTTAATTCATGACCATTATTCTCATAATAGATCAATCCTAATCCTAATTGTATCTACTAGAATCTCTTCTAAGTTAATAGCCAATTCAGAATTGCATTAAAGCTCTTATTATCCTCAAATTCTTTGAAAACATGCAGCAAACTTCTTATTAACATCTCTATCAACAAGAGTAGTTTGTTCTAGTGCCTTAGATCTACTCAAGGGAATTGTTTCTCAACCTTTTCCAATGAGATCTGATGTAGGAATATGTCGTGCACTACAAATTCCTAACTTATTTGAAGACCCAACACTAAAAATTCGTAATTAAACAGATTATAACAGATATATATATGCTTCCTGTTAATACAACTTCGTAATAACTTAATCACTACTCATTCATACTGACATATAAACACAAACGTATAACAAACATAATCGATTCAATGAACAAGAAAGGAGAAGAAGTAAAACCCCTTTTTAATGACTATGAAGTGGTTGTACAAAACGAATTCTGGATCCAATGACTTTCTCAAGTTCTTCTTGGAATCCGACTCTCTCTCTCCTCTAAGTTCTCTTTCTAAAATATATCATGTGATGTCCCTTTTTAGAACGAATCAACCCTCTTTATATTCAATAGGGGTCGTGTTTAAAAACACGACCTTTTACTAAAACAAACTAACAGTCATACTGTTTCAAGAAGATAATAATGACCCATTTCTAAAAGTCACGACCGTACAATACATATTTTCTTTGTAAATATGCATTTTGTACGGTCGTACAAGAGGGAGTGCTAAGTACTGGAAGTCAATCTTCAAGCTTGTACGGGCGTGCAACATAGATCTCCTTCAATTACTTCTTCATCACCACATGTACGGCCGTACAAGTTGAATTTGCTCCGAAATTTCTTGGTGCACGGGCGTACAAGACCCCGTACCAGCCACTGGCTTGCATTTTCTTCACTTTGAGAGTTGTACGGCCGTACATCAAGTCTCCTTCTATGCATCCTTGCTGCTTTGTTTGAATATTGATTGGATTCTCCACATTTTCCTTCCTTATATTACAATTATGTTCAAAATTGACCTGAAATAAATATGTATACCAATTAAGCACCTTATCTATTAAGAATCCATCAATTATATTATAAAATAGACCCAATTTGTCAATTAAAATGATGATAATTTATGCCTATCAAATATCCCCACACTTAAGCCTTGCTTGCCCTCAAGCAAGAAGCTGATAAAAACAATTGAAAATTATATAGCACTCATGGTGTTACTATTCCAATGCTGGGGATTTAAGGATTTTATTCTATCTGTTCTTAAGTAATTTATTCCTTAGGCTAGAGTTTCAAAGCTAATCATAATAAGTCAGTCTTTACTCTCATTATTTAAGTTAGATTTTTAACATAAAAATAAACACATGACCACAATTACTAACTTGAATATTTCATCTCTTATTTCATTAAGTCCCAAAGTGGATACTACCACCAACCATTGAATTTAATTCCTTAGTGACAGCATAGACATCAACCAATCCCTTGAATTTCTCTCCTTTATATATATTTTTCTCTCCTTTAATTTATGACTTTTTTTTTTTTTTTTTTTTTATCCTATAACCCATGTAGCAGACTTTCAGTCGATAATCCCGAGCTCGTCACTCAGGTTAACAGATGTTATTCCCTTAAAAAGGGCATCCCTCGGACTTACTTATCCGAGTTATAAGATTTATTAAACGATGAAGTGACATCCTTGGTCAATCAATCCAGGCCGGACGACCTTAGGTGACTAGGTTTTAAAGGGACCCCATCGAACCTCAATCACTTCTATCTTTTTTTTTTTTTTTTTTTTTTTTTTTTGAAAGGAGAGAAAAATTAACAAAATTGGAGAAATCATCAAGTGAAAAGTATCATTTGAACTGTACACTAATGGTAATTCATGAAAGTAATTTTCTACATGCTACTTAGTGGTAGTAATAATTATTGATAATATACTTGTAGTCATATGTTATTTAGATGTAAAATTCTGAATTAAAGCATGAGTAAGACTGCCCCATAATGATTTCACATTGCTACTATAGCCTTAGAAACAATTGCATCTTTAACTTCTAAAATCTTCATTATTCCAGCACTATTAAAATGAAATCATCAACACCACAACAAAACAGCTTTCATTACTTAAGTGTGAGAAAAGCATTCATTATCATCATTCAAGACAAACACTTCATTTAGCATGCTTGCATGCTCCCTTTCCCACACTTATTAAAGACATTGTCCTCAATGTCTCAGCTAGGTTAAAAGGAAAGATAAACAAAGTAAAAATAAGAAGTGAACTCCCCTGAGTTTTGTAGGCCGATTTTGTTTCCGAAAGTGTCTTTACATTCATGGAATTCCAGCATGTACATCATCCAAAACCATGATCAAAATGAAAGACTGTGCCATCAATACGACACTAAGCAAAACAAACAAAAGCATTAAACATAAATGAATGCATAAAATTAAAAGGAAAATCTAGGAATAAAATAAGTCTTTAGGTCCTGAAAAATAAAATAAAAATCAGAAATGTATTTGGACATCTTCTTCTTCTTCATCATCCGACTCCTCTTCATCATCCGTTTCACCTTCTTCTTCTTCACCTCCTTCCTCCATCTCCTCATCACCAGAGGATTCAGCCTCAGAGCTTTCATAAGTCTCTCCTACTTTCAGAGCCTCTAAGTCCAAATCTGCTAGAGGATCCACTTGCTCAGGGATTGAAGGAAGATCTTCTTGGGGTACCGGTGGTGCACTAGTGCTTGGAAGGTCCTCACTCGGTTGCTCAGGTCTGGAGGCCCCGCTAAAACAAGAGGAGATGGCTAATCCTGCATGCTCAGCCAATTTTGTTAGCAGATTTATGATAATATTTTGGTTCTTTTTAATCTCTGCTACATCGGCCTTGATAACCGCCACATCCGCCTCCAAATGTGCTAAATTGCCGACTGAGAAACTCGAGTGGGATGCTAGCTGTGGCTGAGCTCCGGTGCCTCAGCATCAAAACAAGGATCATCAACCTTAGCGGTTCCCCATTGCTGAAATGGAGCATGTGTGATCCCTTTTGATTGTGCCACTCCGTCTTTTGGTTTTTGTGAAGAACTTTTGGGCCAAAGCTTCAAATTCTTCAAAATACGGGTGATCATTTGCCCCACATATATGCCATTCATCTTGGACCCGGCTTGGCGTTGGATTGCATAGGCAACTAATACGCCAACATTGACCTTGTAGGACCGAATAGCACTTGTCAAAGGTAAAATATCTTCCTTTGTAACCGTACCCGCAGTGTCCATTTTGGAGTTTAGTGTCTTCGCCAAAATGTAATGGAACACCCGGTGGCTTGTCCAGATCATAGTGGATGCCTTGGTTCGGCTTGGTCTGAATACTTTTTCTCTTGAGATTGACCGCCAAACTTCCTCAATTGTAACTCCCGAAGGCATCAATATGGGCAACTTATTAAACTCTGGATCATTCATCTCTTCCTTTGTGTAAAGACCCGTAGCTTTTATGAATTTCCTCATTGAAATTGAGTGATATGCTCCAAATGCATAAAAATTTACTCTAAATTTCAACATTCGACCTATATTCCGCTTTTCTATAGAAAAGGAGGCAAGAAAAGCTAATGTTGTAACCTTGTAGGCCGTTTCTTGAAGACTAAAAAGTCTTAACCAAGCGGGTCTTGCAGCAGTCTTCTCATTGCCGGCACCAACCCATATTCTTTCAGTACATCCCAGTCTAAAATCCCATTGGGTTTAATCACCTTCTTCTGATGAAATTGTTGATAAGCCGGCTGGTGTTCCACTTTTAATCCTGGAGGGACTGGAACAGAAGCGCTAGATGGGCCGGCATTCTTTGCATATTTCATCCTAGGCCGCTTGGGTTGTTGAGTACTCTTTTGAGATGGTCTCGGGTTGCTTTTCTTTGGAGCCATACCTGGAAAGAAATAGATTGAAATTCTTCAATTAGTTTATTTTAGAAATATTCTAATAACCCCTTAAACAAATTTTTATACTATAACAACTCTAGAAACTAACTGAAGATATGACTTAATATGCACCACTACATAATTCATCTTACCATTAGAGTGGTTATCCTTACATAAACATAAAGTAGCCTAAGTGTAGGATATCTATCAATTATTCCATCCTCTTAACATGTAGTTATGAACAGGCCATGAAACAATGAATTCTTATTGAAAAAATTCAAATTGACAAGATGAGTCAAGCATAATATATAACTATGTAACTCAATTGACTGGAAATTGGCTTGTTCTAAGCATTGGCATTTCATCAAACATTTTATGAGCATGTTTAATTCGATTGAATGATATGATGAACTAACATTGTAACCTCTCCCTAATACATTCCAAACACAATAAGATTCATTCAAATCAACACACCTTATTCATGGGTTAAGACTTTCACATTTCGCATCAATGTAATCACTACCTAATATTAGATATGAATGTCACAATGTTAGGGTTTATATGAATCTTGTCGTTGAAAGTAGGGTTGATAAATCTCAATACACCAAAAAGCAATATACAACCAATTGTATTAACATATAATGATCACAAAAGAAAATTATTATCCTAACAATGAATGTATGAAA
Organism: Combretum micranthum; assembly: GCA_024138025.1. Taxonomy (NCBI): domain Eukaryota; kingdom Viridiplantae; phylum Streptophyta; class Magnoliopsida; order Myrtales; family Combretaceae; genus Combretum; species Combretum micranthum. The sequence continues at coordinate 123,525 of JAMXBD010003224.1, read as the reverse complement.
CGGCTTAACCCTAATTTTAAGTAGAATGTAAAGAATGAGGCAAGTACTAAAAAAAATCAGTGGAGGAAGAATTCATACCTCTTCTTGGATCGAATGTAGTGGTGGTAAGGTAAAGATTTTGATAAAAATTCCTTATATCCCTTAGTATTCGAGTTATAGTGAGAGAGTCGGGGAGAGACGAAGTAATGAAATGAGTGTTAAAATGAAATCAAACAGGGGATATTTATATATATGTCTATACAAACCTGGAAGTACGGCCGTACAAATTGAACAAACATAGCTTACTAAAGTGTTGCACGGCCGTGCAAGAGGGCGTACTGGCTTCTGGTCTGGTGAAATGTCCCTTGTTTGATTGTGTACGCCCGTACACAAGGCCGTAGTGCTTGGAAATGAAAACAAATCCTTCGCATTTCATTATGTACTCCCGTACATAACCCCGTAGACTCTGGAAATAGCTTATTCTTTTTATTGTATGATGTACGCCCGTGCATAAGGGCGTGCTGACCTCGGGTATCAATTTCAAATAAGCTTGTGCAAAATCACGCCCGTACATATGGGCGTACTGGCCTCTGTTACTCTTCAACCTTCCCTAACTAATATTGTACGCCCGTACATAGCAGCGTGATTTCCCCTTCTTCAAATTTTTTTTTTTTTTTTTTATATATATATATATATATTTCCACATGCATACTCATATACTCATAAACATACATATACATATATATATATAAGTCACACACACATAAATACATAGAAAAGTTTATCAAACAAACATATAAATAGATATTATAGAACTTAGTATAATATTTATATAACAATAACAATACATGCTAGTTTATTGTCCCTAGCTTGACAATTGTAAATTCTTTCACAAACACTTTTCTATTTGGAGAAGCCTTAACTCCTCCCTGCCTTCATCCATTTCAACTTTTTCATGATAAATTTTTAATCTTTGACCGTTGACCTTAAAGGTTCCTTTCTCTGGGTGTGTAACTTCTACTGTTCCATATGGAAAAATCCTTGTCACCGTGAAAGGGCCAGACCATCTAGATCTAAGCTTACCTGGAAATAATCTTAATCTAGAATTGTACAATAGCACCAAGTCCCCTTCCTTAAACTGTTTAGGGTACTTAATATGAATCATGTAATTTCTTCATTCTTTCCTTATTTAATCTATTGTTTTCATAGGCTAACAATCTCCACTCCTCTAGTTCATTTAGTTGGAATTTCCTATTCTTACCAGCAGCCTCTAGGTCCATATTCGCAGTTCTAATTGCCCAATAGGCTTTATGTTCAATTTCTACAGGTAAGTGACATGCTTTACCATATACTAACCTATAGGGAGTGGTTCCTAATGGTGTCTTATAGGCTGTTCGATATGCCCACAGAGCATCATCTAACTTCTCAGCCCAATCCTTGCGATTATGAACCACTGTCTTCTCTAATATTCTTTTCAATTCCCTATTGGAAACTTCAACCTGGCCACTAGATTGAGGATGATAAGGGGTGGCTAACCTGTGATGAACTCCATATCTTTTCAACACTTTCTCAATCTGACTATTGCAAAAATGAGTTCCTCTGTCACTAATTAATGCTTTAGGTGCTCCAAACCTTGAAAAGAGTTTCTTTAAAAATTTTAGTACTACCCGAGCATCATTAGTAGGTAAAGCTTGAGCCTCAACCCATTTAGAAACATAATCTACTGAAACAAGGATATACCTGTTACCATAGGAATTAGGAAATGGTCCCATGAAGTCGATCCCCCAAACATCAAAGACTTCACACTCTAAGATATAATTTTGGGGCATCTCATCTCTTCTTGAAATATTCCCAGTCCTTTGACACCTATCACATGAAAACACAAAAGAATTAGCATCTCTAAAAATATGAGGCCAATAAAACCCTGCTTCTAAGACTTTATGTGCTGTCCTATTAGCACTATAATGGCCTCCAGTGGGACCACTGTGACAATGGTATAGAATTTGTTGCCCTTCTTCATGTGACACACAACGCCTAATAATTTGATCTGCACATATCTTAAAGAGATAGGGATCTTCCCAAAAATAATATTTTAACTCAGAAAAGAACTTTTTCTTTTGGTAATGATCCAAATCTTGTGGAAGAACTTTTCCAACCAAATAGTTCGCTATATCAGCAAACCATGGAATTTCTTGATCTTGTACAGTAAAAAGATTTTCTTCTGGAAATTTATCATTAATCTCTTCCTCCTTCAAATCTTCCAAATATGGGTTATCTAACCTAGAAAGATGATCCGCTGCTAAATTTTCTGCTCCTTTTTTATCACGGATTTCTAAATCAAACTCTTGTAACAACAATACCCATCTTATTAGTCTTGGTTTAGCATCCGGTTTGGATAGAAGGTATTTCAAAGCTGAGTGGTCAGTATATACCACTACTTTTGATAAGATAAGATATGATCTAAATTTGTCAAAGGCAAATACTATAGCAAGCAATTCTTTTTCTGTTGTGGTATAGTTCTCTTGTGTAGAAGTAAGAGTTTTACTTGCATAGTATATTGGCTGGAAGTGCTTCTCCTTTCTTTGACCTAAAACAGCCCCTATTGCGGAATCACTTGCATCACACATAAGTTCAAATGGTAAATTCCAATCTGGAGCTACCATTATAGGGGCACTAGTCAACTTCTCCTTCAGAAAATTAAAAGCTTCCATACATTTCTCATCAAAATTAAATGTAATATCTTTCTCTAACAACTTTGTCATTGGTCTTGCAATGTTCGAAAAATCTTTAATAAACCTTCTATAAAAACCTGCATGACCAAGAAAGCTTCTTATTGCCTTGACAGAAGTTGGTGGTGGCAATTTGGAAATTGCCTCCACTTTTGCTACATCCACTTCTATCCCTTTCTTTGACACTTTGTGACCCAACACTATTCCTTGTTGTACCATGAAATGGCACTTTTCCCAATTTAGCACAAGGTTGGTTTCCTCACATCTCATCAAAACCCTCTTCAAATTCAGCAAACATTTTTCGAATGAATCTCCAAATACCGAAAAGTCATCCATAAATACCTCCATCACATCCTCCACTAAATCCCCAAATATTGCTAACATACACCTTTGAAAGGTCGCAGGTGCATTACATAACCCGAATGGCATTCTACGATAAGCAAATGTACCATAGGGGCAAGTAAATGTGGTCTTTTCCTGATCTTCCGGTGCAATAGGAATCTGAAAATATCCTGACATTCCATCCAAAAAACAATAAAAATCATGACCTGCAAGTCTTTCTAACATTTGGTCAATAAAGGGTAATGGAAAATGGTCCTTCCGAGTAGCATCATTGAGCTTCCTATAATCAATACATACCCTCCATCCAGTCACGGTACGCATTGGAATAAGCTCATTTTTCTCATTGGGCACAACTGTCATGCCTCCTTTCTTTGGGACCACTTGAACCGGACTTACCCATGGGCTATCCGAAATTGGGTATATAAGTCCCGAATCCAATAATTTGACCACTTCTTTCTTAACTACTTCTTTCATATTTGGGTTTAGCCTTCTTTGAGGTTGCACCACTGACTTAAATCCTTCTTCCATTGAGATCTTATGAGTGCAAAAGGAGGGACTGATTCCTTTTATATCAGAAATCTTCCATGCTATTGCCTTCTTGTGCTCTTTGAGCACAGAAATTAGTTTCTCCTTTTGGCATGAATTAAGTTCCGAAGATATAATCACCGGTAACTTAGAGTCATTTGCTAAAAAGGCATACTCCAAATATGAAGGTAGTTGCTTTAACTCCAATTCAGGGGGGTCTTCTACTGAAGGTTTTAACCTATCTATATGGTCTCGGTATATTTCCTCAACTCCAAATTCCTTCTTTTGTTCATCACAGTTCCAATTGAGCAATAATCTCTTCTACTCCATCAATTGCATTAATTTCACTTCCTTGACAAACACAACTCCAAGGAATCTGTACTCAAAGAATCTTGCAGAAAATCAGAAACGGTTAGTTCAAAAGAATCAATTGCAAAGCAAGTATCATCACCATTCATAGATTTTCTGAAAACATCTGGCATTCGGATCACCATCTCTTCGCTTCCAACCCGAAGAACTAATTTCCCATCTTTGACGTCGATAACAGCACCAGCTGTTGCTAAGAATGGCCTCCCCAATATAAGTGGGACTTCTATATCTTCATCCATGTCCAGAACTACAAAATCTGCAGGAAAAATAAAATCGTGAATTTTAACCAAAACATCTTCCACTACTCCCTTAGGAAATCGCATAGATCTATCAGCAAGTTGTATACTCATTCTGTACTCTTGGGTTCACCTAGATTTAATCTTTTAAACATGCTATAGGGCATGAGATTTATACTAGCCCCAAGATCTGCTAATGCTCTTTCAACCGGTAAATTTCCTATCAAACAAGGAATAGTAAAACTACCCGGATCCTTTAGTTTCCTAGGTAATTTGTTTAAAATAACAGCAGAACACTCTCCACCTAAGGTTACAGTAGATAGTTCTTCCAACTTCCTTTTGTTAGATAGAGTTCTTTGAGGAATTTAGCATACTTAGGCATTTGTCCTAAAGCTTCTACTAGTGGAAGGTTAATGTGCAACTGTTTAAAAAGTTCCAAGAACTTTTTGTATTGTTCATCATCCTTATCCTTCCTAAATCTAGATGGGTAAGGTAATTTTGGATGAAATTCCTTTGGTTTTTCAGTAGGTAAACTCCTCTCTATTAATTCTTCCTTTTCATTCACTTGTTCCCCACTTTCTATACCAACTTCCTTTTCACTCTCTTGATTCCTTGCTGAACCCTGTAATTCCTTACCACTTCTAAGTGTCACAACCTTAACTTGCTCCTTAGGATTTTGCTCAGTGTTACCCGGCAATGATCCTGGAGTTCTGTCCGACATTAATTTAGCCAGTTGACCAATCTGTTGTTCTAAGTTATGAATAGAGGCCTCATGATTCCGATGGCGTGCATCAGAAACTTGAATAAACTGTGTCAAAGCATCATCAACATTAGTCTTCTTTTCAGGTGGTGGTAACGCAAGACGTTGCTGTGGTGCTTGTAATTGCTGTGGTTGTGGCTTCTGAAATCCAGATGAAAAGTTTGACCTTTGTGCATTCTGATCTCTCCATGAGAAGTTAGGATGATTCCTCCAACCGGGATTATAAGTATTACTATAAGGATTATAATTCCCGACTTCTCTATTTGTTCTATTAATAAAGTTCAGATCTTCAATACTTGAACCTTCTTCAGAAGCATGAAAATCTTCCATTGAACTCACAAAAGAATCACTTTGGGGTAAAGCTTCCATGCTTGCTTTCATTTTACTCATCTGAGATGTAAGTGATGCCACTTGTGCCTTTAGTTGAGAAACTGACTCGGACTCATACATTGCAGCGACGGGTCGAAGATTGTTCCGTTCACTATGCCAACTGAATGTATTCCTTGCCAATTCTTCGATTAAATCATAAGCCTCAGGAGCACTTTTCTTCATCAAACTCCCACCAGCTACTGAATCGATCATTGTTTTCTTTTGGTCTCCTAATGATGTATAAAATATCCTGACCAGATCGTGCAATGAAATTCCATGGTGAGGGCACCGACGAAGAAATTCTTTAAACCTTTCCCACGACTCATAAAGTGATTCTCCTTCATACTGACGGAAGGAAAATATCTCATTTCTTAATTGAATCGTCTTATTAGGTGGGAAAAATTTCTCTAAAAACCTCTGAGCCACTTGATTCCAACTCGTTAATGAATGAGGAGGCAATGACTCCAACCAACTTCTCGCCTTGTCCCTTAGTGAAAAGGGAAACAATAATAGGCGTATTGATTCATTTGGTGTTCCATTGGCCTTTATAGTAGCACATATTTGCAAGAAATTCTTCAAATGAGCATGCGGGTCTTCTGAAGCTCCTCCCCCAAATTGATTACTTGTACCATCTGAATCAAAGCAGGCTTCAACTCAAAATTATTTGCATGAATTGGAGGATACTGAATGGATGGAGCAACTCCATCGATTGTGGGCATAAACATATCCCACATGGGTCTATGAACTTCATTTCCAGCATCTCTAATGGGATCATTTATATTTCCACCGGCTTGATTTACATTACCCCCAGGATTCTCAACTTCACCAACCCCTCGTGGGTTTAGATTCTCATTATCTCTATTCATATTTAATGATAGTGGTCTTGCTCTTTGCACTATAGTTGGAGAGTTTTGGATAATCTCTTGCTTTTCTTAATCCTTGACGAAATGTTCGTCAGGTTCTGGGTCAAATAAAAAGCTTGATTTTGCTGCGGGTCATACACTGTAATCAAAGATCAATTTAAAGTTGAAATGAATATAATATACAGAATTAAAAGAAACTAGATTAATAACGATTGGGTTTCTAATATGAAATTTTAAATTTCCCCGGCAACGGCGCCAAAAACTTGATGCGTTTCAATCTGAGTATAACAATTAATTCACTAATTCTTTCTAATATCAGATTAAACATAGGAAGTGTATATCAATTGTAGTATAGGAATGAATTATGGGTCGTATTCCTTGGGTGACAATTACTATTACTCGCCCTATCAATCATTATCTAGCAATCAATTTAATGTATGTTTAATTATTAATTATTAGATAATTTAATTTTAACTATATTAACTAAATTTTTTTATCACAATGACATATAAACTAATTTTAAAATTATTAACACAATACTAAGAAAGATTACTCATCATATTAACAGGATTTAATAAATTTCATCGTAAATTACTTATCTGTAGAATTCTTAATTCATGACCATTATTCTCATAGATCAATCCTAATCCTATTGTATCTACTAGATTCTTCTAAGTTAATAGAATTCAGAATTGATTAAAGTCTTATTATCCTCAAATTCTTTGAAAACAGCAGCAAACTTCTTATTAACATCTCTATCAACAAGAGTAGTTTGTTCTAGTGCTTAGATCTACTCAAGGGAATTGTTTCTCAACCTTTTCCAATGAGATTGATGTAGGAATATGTCGTGCTACAAATTAACTTATTTGAAGACCAACACTAAAATTCGTAATTAAAAGATTATAACAGATATTATATACTTCCTGTTAATACAACTTCGTAATAATTAATCACTACTATTCATACTGACATATAAACAAACGTATACAAACATAATCGATTAATGAACAAGAAAGGAGAAGAAGTAAAACCTTTTTAATGATATGAAGTGGTTGTACAAAACGAATTCTGGATCCAATGACTTCTCAAGTTTTCTTGGAATCGACTCTCTCTTTCTAAGTTTCTCTTCTAAAATATATCATGTGATGTCCCTTTTTAGAACGAATCAACCTTTTATATTCAATAGGGTGTGTTTAAAAACACGACCTTTTACTAAAACAAACTAACAGTCATATGTTTCAAGAAGATAATAATGACCATTTCTAAAAGTACGAGTACAATACATTTTTCTTTGTAAATATGCATTTTGTACGGTCGTACAAGAGGGAGTGCTAAGTATGGAAGTCAATCTTCAAGTTGTACGGGGTGCAACATAGATCTCCTTCAATTATTCTTCATACCAATGTACGGCCGTACAGTTGAATTGCTCCGAAATTTCTTGGTGAACGGGCGTACAAGACCCCGTACCAGCCACTGGTTGCATTTTCTTCATTTGAGAGTTGTACGGCCGTACATCAAGTCTCCTTCTATGCATCCTTGTGCTTTGTTTGAATATTGATTGGATTCTCCACATTTTCCTTCCTTATATTACAATTATGTTCAAAATTGACCTGAAATAAATATGTATACAATTAAGCACCTTATCTATTAAGAATCCATCAATTATTATAAAATAGACCCAATTTGTCAATTAAAATGATGATAATTTATGCCTATCATAAGGCGATGCCAATACAATAGTTAGATGTTTAGACTACCCGTTATCTTTATTAAAGATAATATTTAGTGGCTCAATGGATAGCTGATAGGGAAATAGTATCGGGATAAACGTTTACTTATGCTTAGGGAAGTAATATGGTTTATTTCATGTTTATGGGAGTGGTTAAACTAAATGATATTATGAGTTAAGATAAGTAAAAATGTGAATTGGCTGTAAACCCAAAACAAAATTGTTATTTTTATATGTTCCTAGGATATATAAGTATTTAAGGTGCTATATCAACTCTCTGAGCAGTTGTTGCTACTTACGACCTCTAAATTCTTATTGCGTGTTATTTAGAGTATGAGTGCTATATAATTGACTTGTTACACTTAAAATAGAATATATAATTTCTTGATTATTGCATTGCATTAGATTAAGTGTGTGTTCATCTTGTGTGTGTTTGTGTTATTATTGTACGAGGCTTCGACTCACTTTTTCTTTTACAAGGGGTGAATTAGTGATTGTGTCTTAAGCTAATTACTAGATATTGTCATATTATATATATATATATATATATTATTGATATAGAGGCATTTCTATTATATTGTTTGCATGTTTACTTTATAATAGGATTCATGAATAATTTAATTATTCTACATATCCCTAGATGCTCATTATTTTGGGAATGGTAATGAATTAAATCTAGTATGAGTCTTTTTTTTATAGTCATGAGATGTCTATTTATATGGACATACAAATCAAACTCATAGGCACATATTAAAGAACTATGTACTGGACTGACCCGCTATGAGATGACCACATGTATTAGTGTCATAAGTGATTCTCACAATAACGATATCAGTGTATCTTTAGACTTGAAATCACCATAGGTTCCAATATGAGGAACATTATGATTCAACTTAATCAAATGTTGTCTTTAACCGGATAATTATAAAGGTTATGATTGGGCATGATGTGAATCATGTAGAGGAAGTTGAGTGATTGAGATGGGATTTGTCCTCTTATTATGAGAGAGATATCCTTGGGCCCCTCAATAAGCGAAATTGAGAAATGCATGGGTGCTCAAATGAATTGATAGTGTGATTAATTTCATTTTTTTTATCAGTTCACTTGGAGATCGAGAAATGATAAGGTTGAAGAATATAAGGATGACACTATCCATGCATTATGTTTAATCTAGATATCATGTGATAAAAGGATAATGATATAAGTTATAGATAGGTAGAAATTTGCTCATTGATCTTCACTTAATTTAGGTAAACATAATGTCTTGCTAGAGGCCGCTTACATTTTGTTGACCAAAAATGGTTTTAGCTCAACGGCCAAAATTAAATGAACCTACATTGTCACACAAAAGAATGAATAAAAAAGATCATAGACTAAATTTAAATAAGTCCAGTGGAAATAATAAATTTATTTATTAGTAATCCTAATTTGTAAGGAATAATGAATAAATATAATTTGTTAAGAACAATAATAATTCTAACTAGACTAAGAATTCTTATGTTAATAATTTATAATTAATTTATCCCCAATAAGATTAGGGCCACTAATGTCATTATTCATATTGACATTAGTATAAATAAGACATAAAAGGTTTCTTTTAGGGTAACGACATATGTTGTCGACATTAGGGAAATTATGTAAGCCCTAAAAGGAGCAAAACACGAAAGCCGTTAAAAGGAATTTTTTGAATTATCTAGAAAGGTTCTAGATAGTACTAGCACACAAAATATTATTTGAAAGGCATGTTCATTCATGAAGATACCATAGAGGGGATTGCGAATTCATGATACCTACAGATTTGATCTGTCAATTGATTTCAAGCTTCAAAGTTAAATGTATAAATTCGAATTATTTCTTTTGTTCTAATCTAATCAAAATACATGGATACTGCATTAGGGTTTTCTTTTTGAATTTCACCTCAAAAGATTTTATCTTTATAAATCCTAAAACCCTATAAAAACCTAACAAGATGATAATCTTGATGATGATTCATATAACTACATAGGATATAGCACCGTCTTTGAGGAGTTTCTCAAAAAGTAGGACAATTAGGACCATTGGACGTAGTAAATTATATTTTGTTAAGACTTTAATCTCATATTTCAAACTTGTATTTTTGTTAAAGGCTTATCTGTGAGTCTATGGTTTGCAAATCAATATAACAATCTCTCTATGATTTTTGGAAGTACTCAATGGTCGGTACTAATTTGTAAATATGTATGATGATCTACTCAAGAGAGTAGCTTTTAGAAATGTAATTTTGAAAGCTTATTTTCTGTTACTGACCTAGTTATTTCTAGATTCTAATTATAAGGTTACAAAAGTTAAAACTATTTAGCAAATGATCAAAATAAACGATTTCTTTTCATATAGCCTTATGTGTAATGTTATGTATTATGCGTAACGATGTTGAACACATCTTGACTTCATTTTGGAGCATGACATTTTTAATGGTATTTGAGTAAACGTTTATTTTTACTATTTGTTTAAATAGAATAAACTAGGAAATGACCAAGCCTCAAATACAGTGAGTTGAGTACAAGGGAAACTTAGATTTTTGTTTGAACAATGTGTTTTATTTGTTTGTTTGGTTTTAGTTGAAATTAAATAAAATTTATTGGTTATATCAAATTAATTAGTATGGCCTAAATTTGCTTTTTGTTGATATCCGAAAATGAACTTAATTAGAGTAATTTATGATTTGCTATATATATGTTATTTATGTGGTGTAATTGTTCTATTGGAGTTACTTGCTTAAGTAATGTATAAATAAATATATATACATATATTAAGATTACTTTATTGTTTATTAATACATAAATACTTGATTATTTTGCTATGAATGTGTTGTGTTTTTTCATCTCAAAGATGGATAGTAATCGTAAGCAGACTAGGTAACAGACAAAGAGGGAGAATGTGCCACCTCCACTTCCTTAACCTTCTACTCTAGCATATGCTAGTACCTCAACTCCTACTCATGCTTCAACTTATACTTCTCGAATACCACAATTTCAACAATTCCTCAATGTCCTCCTATGCAACAAATTCCTACAAGAGATTCGGCTACTATTTATTGTTCAAAGATATGTTTGTTATGATGTAACAATATCAGCAATAGCAACAATTTATGCAAAAATATGCTCTACAAGCTACTAGGCAAGAAGAGAATATGCAAGCAAGTGATTGAGATGATCAAGTGAAATTACGTTTATCAAGTTGGTACTGATTTTGATGGAACTACTACCAATCCATCTATTGCTAAAAGTTGGATTGAGGAGTTAGAGAAGGTTTTTGCTAACTGTGAGATTCCATAAGACAAAAAAGTGAATCTGATAGTTTATATGCTAAAATGTGAGGTGAATTACTCGTGGAGATTGACTAGTAAGAATTTGTCAAGGCCTATTACATGGATTAGATTCAAAGATGCATTCTTTGTATAATTTTTTCCTGTTGCTATTAGAGAATAAATGGTTGCTAATCGGCTGAGTTTGCATTAAGGTAGCAAAACTATCAATGAATACCATGCCAAAGTTTGTAGATTATTAAGATTTACAGGTGAAAGTTATCATGATGAGCGCATGAAAGTGCAAAAATTTTAAACTGGTTTAAATTTTGAAATTAAAGGAAAAGTTAATTTGTTTTAACTTCTTACTTTATCTTATGCAATAGCTAAGGGAAAATTAGCTAAAAAGATCCTAAATGAAAGTAGAACGCAGAAAGCTAGGAAAGCTGCAATTTTAAGAAAAAGATCAGCATCTTCAACTTCATTTGGAAGATATGTGTGTGCAAGTAAGAGCACATGTTTTCACGAAAATGGTAAGAAGCCATTTTTAGGAAAGAAGACTGGCCAATGAGTGAAAGTTAAATCTTCTACTCCTTCTTTTACTTTTGAAGACAAGTGTACTCGATGTTTTGGACGTCATGAGATAACAGAGTGTAAGTGGAATCCAAAAGCTTGTTTTGCTTGCAAACAGGAAGGACATCAAATATTAGAATGTAAGAATCATATGCTTCAACCAATCTTTTATGCTTATTCCAAGCAATAGGGTCACCACATATCAGATTGTAGGGAAAGACCAAAGTGTGGAGGATTTAATTTAGTGAAAGGAAAAACTGCAACTAAAGCGTTTGAATTGCAATAATATGAGGAAGCTCCTTCAGTACATACCTTAATAGGTATGCTATAAATTTCAGCACAACTTGGATATGCTTTAGTCACACTGATGCTACCCATACTTACATATCTGAGGAGTATATGAGTTATTGTAATTTTACTCTTAAAGTGTTATCTAATTGTGTAATGTGTATTAGTACTCCCTATGGAGTGGGAACTAAGAAGACTCGTATATGTAAGAATGTTGATTTATTAATTTTTTTATGTACATATGCCAATTGATATTTTGGTTTAGTCTATGTCTAATTTTAATGTAATTTTGGGAATTAATTGGGTAAATTTGTATTAAGTCACCATAGATTGTAATAAAGTTGAATTAAGTTTTGACTTAAAGGATAAAAAGTTTACATATGTTCTTGAAAGGCAAAGATCTAAAAGTATGTATTTTATGGCATTGTGGGAGAGATTTTTTAGTACTAGCTATTAATATTGAAGAATTGAATATTGATATATATGTTACCGGTGGTAAATAAATTTGTATATGTGTTTCCAGACAATTTGCTTGGCTTACCTCTTGATCGGGAGATAAAGTTTGGTATCGATGTGGTTCTAGAAACAACTCCTATATCTTAACCACCTTATAGAATGGCTTCAACTGAATTGCAAGAATTGAAAAAGTAATTATAAGAATTATAAGATCTTGGCTTTATATGGCCTAGTAAATTGCCTTAGGGTGCTCTAGTGTTATTTCTAAAGAAGAAAGATGATAGTATGAGGATGTTTGTTGATTATTGAGAGCTAATCAGGTAACTATAAAGAGTAAATATCATTTACCAAGGATTGATGATTTGTTTGATCAATTAAAGGGTACAATAGTGTTCTCCAAAATTGAATTATGATCTAGGTATTATCAACTTAAAATTAAATCTCAAGATGTGCTAAGGACTTCTTTTCGCACGTGGTATAGATACATTGAATTTTTAGTTGTGCCTTTTGGACTAATGAATGCCCATGTTACATTTATGGATCTTATGAGCTAAGTATTAAAGGATTATCTTGATTTGTTTGTAATTGTGTTTATTGATGATATACTAGTGTCTTCTTAGGATTATAAAGATCATGAAGAGCACTTGAAACTTGTACTACAATGATTAAGAGAAAATAAATCATATGTGAAATTTAGTAAATATAAGTTTTGGCTTGAAGAAGTAGCTTTTTGGGACATGTGATTACTAAAGAAAGTGTATCAGTTGATCCTGAGAAGATCAGAGCAGTTATAGATTGGTAGAGACCAACAAGAGTCATAGAAATGCGAAGCTTTTTCTCAAATTAGCTTATTATTATAGAAAATTTGTTAAACGATTTTCAAGAATTGTAGCCCCAATGATGAGGTTGACTCAAAAGAATACAAATTTTGTATGGAATTATTAGTGTGAAGAGAGCTTCCGAGAATTGAAGAAACCACTACTATCAGCACCTATCTTGAAATTATCGGTTAGTAGTAAAGAATTTGTGATTTATAGTGATGCTTCTATGCATGGAATTAGTTGTGTATCAATATAAGATGGTAAAGTGATTGCTCAACGAAAAGTAATATAGTTTAATTTAAGTTTATGGGACTGGTTGAATTAAATGATATTATGAATTAAGATAAGTGAAGATGCGTAACGGTTGTAAACCCTAAACAAAGCTATTATTTTTAGATGTTTTTATAGGAGATATTAGTATTTAGGCGCTTATATTAACCCCCTCAGCAATTGATTCTATTTAGGACCCTAGATTCCCATGGCATGTTGTTTGAAGTATGAGTGCTCCGTTGTTGTTTTGTTATATATAAATTTGAAGATATAATTTATTGGTTGTTATTCATCTTAAGTGTGCTTGTGTTACTTTTGTATTGGGTTTCAGCTTACTTTTTCTTTTGCAGTGCTTGATAATCTTGATGATGATTCATATGACTACATGGAATATGGCACGGACTCTGAGGAGTTTCTCGAGACATAATGAATTATATTTTGTGACTTTAATATCATATTTCAAACTTGTATTTTTGTTAAGGGCTTATTTGTGAGCCTATGGTTTGTAAATTAATTTAACAATCTCTCTATAATATTTTCAAAAATTATGAACCATGTATAATTTTTGGATGTACCCAATAGTTGGTACTAATTTATAAATATGTATAATGATCTACTCAAGAGAGTAACTTTTGGAAATATAATTTTGAAAGTTTATTTTGTGTTACTAACCTAGTTGTTTCCAGAATCTACTTATATGTTTATAAAAGTTAAAACTATTTAGCGAATGATCAAATAAATAATATATTTTTAGATAGCCTTATATGTAATACTTATATATTATGTGCGGCTAGGCTAGACATGTCTTGACTTCATTTCGAAGGTGTGACAAGATTCTTTTGAATACCCGATATTATTAATAACTAGTAGGTAATTAGATAGATGCTAAGAAATCTTATAATTAGATTTTTTTATCAATAATTGTACTTATTGCTCTTTATTGGATGAAGATCAAGTGTCAAAATGGGAATAATTCACTTAATTAAAACTACATCCTTGTGTGAAACAGCAATGATGTTGTTTTGTTAGTTGTGGCCTCGGCTACCTCGATAGCCCAAATATAAGTTCGGATCGATTTTATGAAAGGTTTCACTTATAGGCAGTAATATCCTTGGTGAAAAACGCTCTCAACGTTTTATTGAATATCTATCATGTGTTTATATTTTTGAAATGATACATGCATGAAGGCTCTTTCTTTTCCTTCTTGACATAGCTGGGTAGGCCATCCAGGACTTGCATCGGAGATCTCGGCTATGAGCTAAATCATCGTGCCTACCTTGATTGGAAGAGAATCAATTGATTCTTTTAAGAAGCTATTTGTCTTTTCCGAATACAGTATACAACTCTCTCATACTACTTCCTCCTTTAAAAAACAAATATGCTTGCTCAGGGAAGAGTACCTATTAAGAATTTAGATTATCAATTCCTCTTGTCAAAATACAAACTACTTTTCTTTTCTAAAAAAAAAACAAAAGAAAAAAAATTATAGTTAACCTTTTCCAAAACAAAAAAAAAAAAAAACAAAATACACAAAAGAGAAGGAAAATTGATGGTCTTGGATTGTCATGGATTACTTCGTAACACTACTATAAACCTTTAATTGTTACTTTTTTAGAACTGTATACTTTAATCCTTAATGTTTACCTACTTTCTAATCTATCCCATTTGTTTCAATACAAATACTTTATGGAAAACATCTTTCTTTATTTTTCCTTATTTGTTTCACTGAAAATAACTCACTTGAGTAGAAAACATTTTCTCTTATAAAGAAAAATAATTTTCTACTAAAGAATCTTACTCTTTTTTATGGAAAACAAATTATTCTTTTCAAAATGAAAAGCCATTCTCTGAATTATTCTATGTAAGTATTATTTACTTTAGGAATATGATATTTATTTAATTTTTATCATAATTAACGAATTAATTATATTTTAAATATAAAATAATTTAATGAAGAAAAAAAGATAAAAGCTCATTGAAAGTTAATAAATATCAACTAAGGGTTTGTAAATAAATAATATAAAATAATTTCATGTTTTGTACTTTTAAATGAAATGCCTAACATAAAGTACTTATATGATAACTTACTAATAACAATTTATTTACATATGACGATATATTATATATATTGGTTGCTCAAACATCCAAAAAGAAAAAAAGTTAGCTTACTTTTGTAAAATTAACCCAACAATGAAAACATATTTTTTTTAAGAAAACATTTTTCCAATTATAAGATATTTTCCTTAAAACAAACGGGGTCTAAGTCTTCAACCTTTTTTTCTTTTTTATCTATTTAATTAGTCCCTTAAACGTTTTTACAATAACAGGAGTTCCATCAAATCTATTAAGTTTCTAAATGTGTATATGACGTGTATCATCTTCAAATTGGCTCAAAATAATTAATTCTTAACAAATGATAATATTGAATAATTTATTTACCTAAAATGATAAAATATAATATTGGATATACTAGTTATACAATACAATTAATAATATTAGGAAAGCTCATTAAAAATAAGAAAAGTTGTTGGAAAAAATTGTGCTAGGCCAAGACTAAAGAGAAGCTAATACATACTCAAGATGGATAATAACAACAACATCATTCAATAGAAATCTTTTTTTTTTTTTTTTTTTGGGTTAGATCTTGAAAAGATAAAACAAAAGAAGAAAAAGGTTGGGAATTCATATTAAAAAGTAGGTGAATGTTGAGAATTAAATATGTACTCTTTCCCTGGCTATGCTAAAGAAAAAGTCCATCAAACCTTTTATTATTATTTTTTTTTGGGTACCATATTGTATATTAATTGTAAATATAACAAAAAAAATTTTATATATAATAATAACACAAAATAGCATGCTAATGATTAAGACATTGATGATAAGCATGAAACCAATGCAGGGAAAGTCATTTCAATTCAGCTCAACATAATCTCATGCCCAGACATCCTAATTATTCTTAAAAGATTCCGTAAAATGATAGAGAGTTGATCCGAGTATAAAGTCCATCCGACTAGCGGCTGTCTATGGGTGAGAAAAGTAATTAAAAAGAAACAAAAATAAATAAATGCGTATAAATTCATATATTACCAATTTTTTCAGACTAGGATGATTCAGACCCTTTTCTTTTCTTTTTTTTTTTTTCTTTTCCCCGTCGATCCAGTCAGGTTAATTCAGTTCAGACTAGAAAATCAATCTTCGTTACCCTTTATAGTCTTCCTTGACAAAGAACCAAGAAAACCTAATCAACTCAACAAGCTAAGTCCCAAGCCCGCGCCACCGCCGCCCCCAACAACCCCCCCCCGGCCAAAAAAAATAAAAAAAAGGAAACAAGCAACGTCCAACCCAGTTCCTTTAGCATCTTGGGTTCAAAAATAAAATGAAAATAAAAATGAAATGTATAATGTAAAAGGTTCTTAACCTTCAAAACTTTAGAAGATGAATAATTTTATTATTTATAGATAAAAATATATTTCAATGTTTTAGGATCTATTTAAATGGTTTATTTTCCATTGGTATATGTATTGTATCCGTATTGCATCTATATCAAATCTTTTTCATATCAGTATCAGGTATGTTTAATTAGTTTATAAGTAAAAATAAATATTTTTCATCAGTTTTATTTTTGATAAACAATATGTATGAAAACGATAAAACGATAAAACTAAAACGAAAAAAAGATAACGAAACAAATAAAACCTTATAAGTCTAACTAGGTTTTCGTTCACATCCAAAATCTGTTACAAATTGAAAATGAGTCTATCCAAGGAATTGTTCCTTTTAAAGAAGTTCATTAGTCTAGGAATTATCTTGGATATCCATTAGAGAATGGCTTAAAACAAGTATAGCTTTTATATTCGAGAAAGCTCGAAGTAAATTGAGTGGATGGAAATTAGAGCCTTTAAATATGGCAAGTAGGTTGCTTCTTATTAAAATAGTGACAGAATCGATTATAACATATTATATGCAAGCAGCACTCATACCAAATTGTGACCTAACCTGAAATTTGAGAGCTCAACCCAATTTTCCTTCATTGGATTTTCTTCAAGCAATACAAAGTAGCTTTTTAGGAATACATATGCTTATATATTAGTGTATGTAAATCGGTTTTAGGGTTTGTATCATATTAATTTCTCTGTAACATTCTCATAGAAATAATAAAAGCTCTCTCATAGCCTATGGACATAGGTCACACTGATCAAACTACACAAATACACATGCTTGTGTATTTTCTGTTTTTTTTTTTTCTTATTCTTTTTACTTAGTGCTTCACAACACTTTTTTTTTTTTTTTTTTTACTTAATGAAACTTCCTTTTAATTACAATCATGCCCTTAATCAGACTTAAGCTTCTTTGTGAGCAACCTATGAGGATTATCATAAACATTAATGAATGATGCTACATGAGATTAACATGATTATATCAATGTCCTCTTTTGTTATGGTATCCGTATCAATCTCCTTAAATTGTGGCGAACCCATTTGTGATCTTCTGTGTGCAATATTGAAACTCATTAACATCATATATTTTAGTGACTATGAAAGATATCAAACACCAATTTAAATATACAAACTAGTTTTGTATTTATATAACAAATGACACATAAACTTTGGCAAAATATACAATTATGCAATAGAATTTTAGAATTGATCAATTTAGTACCTAAAAATTTTAAAATTAATCAATTAGTATCTAAAAGAATTTGATAGAGGTACTGTTGTCGTATATGAAAAATTCTTTCAAGTACTAAATCAATTAATTTCAAAGCTCAAGTACCTAATTATATCTTTTTGTCAAAGTTTAAACATCATTCGTGATATTAAACATTGATAGTAATAAGTGATATGTAATAATATAACTAATATAATTAACATCCATATCATTTTTATGTCGATCTATTATAGCTAAAATGCCAAAAATACGTGTAGATATATGTCGAGGTATATAACCAAATTTAAGTTTAATTTAACTCGAATTAATTTAGGCCTAGTTTGGTTGTCTGAGGTATGAACGCGTAAATGTACAAGTGATGGATGAAAGACATCAATACATGCTTATCTTTGCATGTGCCTCACTAATCATTCTCATGCACCTATCATCATGTGCAGGAATAAGGGGGATAAGAAAGAGACTACTTATTCAACTTCATATCTTCTAGAAAGAATTAGATCTTATAAACACCTTCTTCCATGCCTTCCAGTTCAAGGATTTTGATGACAGAAGGGAGGGTTTCCCTTCTTTCTTCGGAATATCACGAGGTGGTGGTGATTGGGACGACTTATCTTCCATTTGTAAATTATCTTCTGGGTTCCAAAACCGTGCTTCTTTTCTCTTACTCCTCATTGTCTCTAATACATCATATTTATTGCAAATCCCCCACACAGTCGCTTTTTGCTGATAGTAGTCCACGTTTACAGAGTATATTCCTGTATTATATAAATGTCATGCACAAATTCAGATACTTTTTCGTGTTTGTTTTGCATAAATAATCACTTAATATGCAATGGACATCAAGAAATATTGAAATTGCTTTTGTTAAAAAAAATTTATATATGTAAATTTAGATTTAGATATACTATCCCAATGAAATACCAGACTTACATATATTATTAGGCTAAATTATAATCTCATCAAATCGTAAATTTAATGAGGATGGAAAAAAGGCTGGTAAAGTAGTTCGAACTATGATAATTAAAATGACAAAAGCCCATATTGCCCAACTGGGCTAACTTCGACCTTGTCCTTCAAGCCTGACTGCGCCTCTATTTCAAAAATTTCCTCTCTTTCATTTTTCTTTTCCCTTTTTTTTCGGTGTACTTTTTATGAAAAAACTTTCTTATAAAAGTTTGGACATAAGTAACCTAGAACCGAGTTTTAAAGAAATGAAAAAAGTCGAAAGAATTAGTATTTGCCCCAATTTAATGCTGAAAGGGTTGCCTATGGTTTTCTAATATTCTAATGTCATATTTGTTACATAGAAATCGTCAGAAATAGAATAGATTAAAATAGGAGAAATATATTGGAATGAAATGGAAGACGGAATGATAAATAGATACATCATGGAATGCAATGGAACTGATATGTTATTTGTGAAAAATATCTCTAGCAATTAATGTAAATAATAAATAAGTAGGATGGTGAAAAGATATTTCAATATTAATAATTTATGAGTAAAGAATGGAATCACGATTCCACCATCTCAAAGATGGAATTGAATTTCCGTTCAAAGTTGGAATCATCGATTCCTAAAAATTGTGATCCTGACTTTTAAAAATACAACTAAACATAGGAATGAGAGTAGAACTTGAAATCATTTTCGTATACCAAATGTAACATAATTAGCGTTTCAATTTATATCCTATTAAATCGTATATCATTATCCAAAAAAATTTAAAAAAGAAAAAAAAAATTATACTTGCATGAATTTAACTCATACATGATGCTATATGATTGGATTGGATATAAATAGATTAAATAAATATTATAATAATTAATATATCACGTGAATAATTAAAGGTAACCCTTCAAAAAACACACCAATAAATCAATTTGATGAGTGTGGGGAATTTCTATAAACTACTTATGTTAATTTTCGTAAAATGATAAGTTATGTTAAAATCCCATAAGTTCTTTAGGAAAACTTACTAATATTAATGTTACTTATCAAAATTTTACTTGTATTTATACACCACTTATTTAGATACATGATATGTTAGTACTAATAATTTTTTTTTTAAGATCTTGGACTTCTTTTAATCTTGCAAACTTACCCTTGAGATGAGATAGAGCCTTCTTGACTTTCTTCTCGCACCCATAAGAATATAGAGGCACCATCATCTCCACGTATTGTGCCTCCACATTTCTGCCAGCCGGTACAATTTGCAAATTCGCCATCTAAATTTTTTTCCTTTGCCCAATAATCCTTGTTATTGGCAAATTTTAGTTAATGAAATTCTTCTTTCAACAAGGATATGTAGGTATATAACATATGACTAGTTGTCCTAAGTTTGGTCACTAACTTAGGACTTCCTAGGGAGGTCTTATATGGACTTGTATTAATGAGGGCTTGCTTAAAAGATTCCCCTTGAAAAGAAGCTTACACCAATGCCTTTCCTTTTTCTCTTCCCCACCCACCCCTTTTTTGCCTCCTTTACCTTTTCTCGACGTTTCCATTTATCCGTTGCTGGTAATGGCGGCTTTGATGCATATGGATATGGTTCAAGAGGATATTCAATTACCCATTTTATTTATTTATGATTTTTTTTCTATATACTCACCACTTATATTATGTCAAGTGTCTATATTATTAAAGCTATTGGCAGTTGTTGGTGTCTAACTTAATACGGTCTGATTTTTAATTTTACAACATGACCCTTCAATATTGATTTTTTTTTTTTTTTCTAATACTAGATGTTTTGAATAAGGGTAAACTTAAAATTGTTTTGCCCCCCTTATCTCGCTTCTAATTCCTATCCTCATCCGAAACAACCGAATAGCACAAACAAATGTCTTTTCAACGTCAGTTTTTGAAGGTATAAAATATATATTTCTATTCTTTATGCAAAATTATTCGGTATTCATTTCATTAAGTTGATGATAAATTATTTTAGTTATTATTTTTTTGGCACACAGCATAGTGTATGTACTTGATGTTAGTGAAAAATAAGTGAATTGCATTGCATGAAATAAAAAAATAAAAAAAAATAAATAACACATACTGTGCATATGTATTTTAAAATTAAGTTTTGGAAAAAAACATGGTAATTAAGAAAATGTAATTTTAATATCTTTCAATTGTTTTTGCTTATAACTAACGTTTCTAAAATATCTTTATGTCAAAGTGTTGCTCTGGAAAATAATCTCACTTCATTCTATGTCAAACAATCCACTGATTTCCATCATTATTTATTCTTTGAAAATTTTATTATACATAGTAAAGTTGAATTTGGAGGTCGAAACTTGAACTATACAATTAAAAAAAAAAAAAAAACTAGCTAAAGAGGAAGAGGGGAAATAATAAAATAATAATAATTTTAATTATAATGAAAAGAAGAAAAAGAGGAAAATTTGGATGGATGTGGTTTTATGACTCGGAGTAGTGCAAATTTGTGTCATCATCTGCATTGTCTGCTATAAAAGTATATATATGTTATTCCCTTTAGTTTTACGTGGATTTTGAATACAATGTAAGTTAAAAACGTATTGCTTTTCTATGAGAACAATGCATGTGGGCTGTCTTCGTTTCGTCAACGAAGGAATTGTCGAAATCTGATGAAATTATACCATGCTTTTGTCTAACGTAGATGATTGCTTCGATATATAATTCTTAATTAATCTGAGCAATTATTAGAGGGATTAGTCCTTTAATGATGCTTTCATGCACATGCGTGCATTCTTTGCTTGAATTGTAATTTAATTTGTTAAGGCATAATTGCCATAATAAAAGGATGATCATAAGATATAACATTAAACCTTTATAGAACGATTAATATAATATGTGTTGGTGCGTCAGATATAACAATTACATTAATCCTTTATATAATATGGTACTCATAAATATAGAAGCTTCCATTATTCTGTTGTCTTATAAACTTGGAGCACAACTTCAAATCGTTTTATTATCTTGGGCTGGTAATTTTGATGGCTCTTTCCGTCAAGCTTTCTATCGCACAGATGTATGACCTTGGCGTTATAAGTTTTATCCATCGAAATGGCTAGTGGATTAGCATAAAGAAATGAATAATTCGGGTAATTTTACAAGCACCTGTGATACGTGCATTAGGGATGTAATCGGGGCGAGTTCGAGAGCAGGTTTTTTGAAACCCGAACCCGACCCAAGTCCTTAACGGGTATCCCAAAACCCGAGAAAAATCCTATCGGGTTTTTTTTGTCAATCCAAAACCCGACCCGCTAGGATTTAAGGAACCCATAACCCGACCCGATCCAACCCCAAGATTTTTAATTTTTTTCTTTAAAAAAAAACAAAAGAAAGAATTTTGTTTTAAGTTATTAATGATACAAACACTTATATTGAAAGAATGAATTTTAGACAATAATATCATATAAAATGATGCAAACACTTTATTTCCACTTACTTTCACATACATAATATAAATGAAATCCTTGCTTTAATAACTTAATATTTTTAATTTTTTAATATTTTGATTTATATCGGGTCGGGTTTTCCCAACGGGTTACATAATAAACCCAAAACCTGACCCTATAACTTATAGGGTTTTTTTTTTTTAATCCCAAAACCCTATAGGATTTCACCTTATAGGGTTTTTAGCGGGTTGGGCGGTCGGGTACCCTATAATGACCCGCCCCGCTTGCATCTCTAACGTGCATTCACCCTTGGCCCTTAACAAGAGAACAATTGGTGTTTCTTATTACTCACGAGCAAAACGAAATTCGGATTAACGCATATTTCTAGAGCAGGAACCAATAGGCAAAAGCCCATAGTATGTAACTCCTTAGTCTTCCAGCCCCTTATTTTTGGAACTAGACATGAGAATGGTTTGGTTCCAAACCAGGACTACCAATACTGGACCGATTTTAACACTAGTTAAGCATGAACTAATACAGGATTGTACAATTAAGAGGCCTATGTTAGAATAATTCCATTATTTCACACCAAGATAGCATATATGAAAATTAGAACTCAAAATAAGATCAATAATAATTTGATTGGAATACTTACCTTCATCCATACTTATTTATTCATCTTTTATGACCTTTGAGATTGATTTGTTTACTCGCCCTCTCTTTCTTTCCCTTTAATGTATTCTTTGATGGTGAAGAATGTGGTGGCCAAGGATGTTATCTATATAGAAAATCTCCTTGTAGCCTCTTTTATACGTATGCTTTTATAAGGGAGAGGGGAGGGAATTAAAACCTATAACCTTAATTACCTAAAACCCAGCAACCATTGCATTAAGCCTATTCTTATTAGGGTTATTTATCCTATAAGTTACATGGGACACTATAGATTATTAAAATAATCTATCAATCTCCCACTTGACCCATGTGACGAATTGATGATTCAATAACCATAAGTACGCACCATATATTGAACATATCAAGTCATCATCCCTGAATGATTAAAGTTAATTGGATCGTGGCAGTCCCACATTATTTTATCAATCTGATTCCTTCCATGTATCACATAATTAACTCAACTCATATTGCCTTAGTTAGAAAGTACTGCAATCCTTTAACTTTACTATCTTATTTCAAGGATACAACATGTTATCAAATATAACAATACGAGTACACAACTATAAAATGAATAACAATTAAATAAGCAAAAACATAACTTCAATTGAATTCATAAAGCGTCAAAGTAAATTAAGCTAACAATTGTATATGTGTGCATGCACACACAAATCATAAAATTATGCTAACTATGACTTTTCCATAATTCCCATCCTTTTAACATGTCCAATAAATGTTTTAGGTGGCAAACCTTAGTTAGCGAATTCACTATCATCAAATCAGTTCTTATATGCTCAATAAACACGTTCTATTTTTGCACTTCTTCTTTGACAAACAAGTATTTTAAATCCATATGTTTTGCAACCTTCGAATACTTGACATTATCATAGTAAATGCTTAGTGGCCTATCTATACTATTGACAGCACCAAGACCTAAGATAAAATTCTGCAACCATAATGCATAAATTGTAGCCTCAAAGCATGCTACAAATTCAACTTCCATGGTGGAAATAGCAATGATAGACTACATTCCACTCTTCCAAGAAACTACTCCTCCAACCAGTATAAACAAGTAACCAAAGTGGATTTCATTGAATCAACACAACCAACATAGTCTGAATTTGAGTATCCCACTACTTCAAGGTTACTAGATTTTCTATAAGTGAGCGTGTAATCCTTAGTGCCTAGTAAATACCTAAGTGCACTCTTTGCGACTTTCCAATGGTCCATCCCAAGATAACTCTGATATCAACCTAACATCCCAACAGCAAAACCAATATTTAGTCAAGTGTACATTTAAGCGTACATTAAGCTCCCACCACTGGTGCATAGGGAATAGTTTCCATTTCCTTTTGTTCCAAATCATTCTTAAGGCATTGCTTTTCACCAAACTTGTCCCCTTTCTGAATTAGAAGCTATTCCTACATAAAGCTTTTCCATTTTGAACTCTAATATATTTATATAGCGACAATCCCAACAATCCTTGGGATCTATCACAAAATATTTCTATTCTAATCATATAGGATGCCTCACCCATGTCTACCATTTCAAAGTTCTTAGAGAAAAACATTTTAACATCATGTAAAAATTCTTTATCATTAACAGCTAGCAGAATATCATTAACATATAAAACCAATATAATGCACCTGCTCTCTTATAAGTCATTTATATACTACTTAGTTTATAGGAATTCACGCTTTATCTGGTTCATTATTAGATAAATTCCTATAAATTTGTGCTTCTATTGTATAAATGTTGTTTCTCAGCTCCTAAGATCAAGAAAAGAAGAAATAAAGTGATTTGAATCATACTCGGAGCAAAACAACAGAGCTTTTTGAAGACGGACTCAAACCGTGCCTTTGAGAAATGAACCGAGGGCAAGAATACAATGTAAAAGCACGAATCACACCCTAAATTGCTACCACGATTATACCCGCAATCCAAGCTAAGACAAATCGCACCTCTAATGAGAAGAATACATCTTTTACTGTAGCTAACTTTTAAGGCAGCAATCCAGATTGTGAAAAGTGACCCTATCCTAAAATATGTGCATAGAGAATAAGACAAAGTTTGTTACAAATAATTTACCACGTCAGCGAATAAAATCTTCATGATTTCTATACCTAACGCCTATAAATAAAGATGCAGACGTTGTAATAGTATTGTACCATATGTAACAAATTTCTGACGTAGAATAGAATAGAGTGAGAATTTCTAGTGAGAGAAACTTTTCTTTGGCAAGAAATTAAAGATTTCTAAATAAACCTTTTTGAACCTGTCATTTGTTTTTCACAAGATTTTGTGCTTAATAAGTGATATTAATCTTTTTTTCATATTGTTTCTCCTGAATTCACGTTTAGTGTTCTTATCCATAGAGAAATAATCATTTTAACTTAGGACTTGTGAATCAAAGACTAATTCATGTGAATTAAATACTGCTTGGGTACTTGTAATTAGGTGCTTGAACCTTAATTTGTTACTCTATGTGAGTACACCATGTATATTCATGTCTGATTTCAACTAAACAAATTGAGAAATCCTTCTTTTAAATAGATCTAGCCTACTAATAATGTTGCCTATAATCACCTAGCGATAGGGATGGTGAACTTTCTATCACTTGATTTTCATTAAATGATTCTTAACCTTTATGTGGATCTATATTGCTAACATTGTCACGCCCTAGAAAGGGGCCTAGAAGGATTAATTTGAGATTATCATATCACGTGTGCATCCACAATATAAAAACCATCTTACAAGTCAAAATTTACAAGACTCTATCTGAATAATTACTTTGCAAATCTATAATGTAGAATTACATTTTATGATAAATAAATGAAATTTAATTTCCCATAGCTCACCAGAACCACAAAGAATCTGTATCCCCCACCAAATAGTGAAATAGAATAGATCATCTACATTTTACAAACTTTAAACTATTATACAACTAATGTAATTCATAATCTAAATGTATTTTACATAAAACAAAATCTCAATTAACTATACAACCTATTTAATTTTCATTTCAAATTTGTCTTTTACCTTCAAGGAATTCTCTCCACACAATCTTATCCCATTCCCGACTTGAGATATTCCTAGATAAATATTATAGGGGCGTGAGCTAAACCATAGCTTAGTGAATAACAAAACCAATCCACACATTAAACAAATTCCAAACAAGCTTTATTAACAAACAAATACAATGCACCACTCAACTATATGACATACACAATTTAGATTATCGAAATTCAAATCAATGGAGATTTATGCCATCTTTTTGGGGTTATAAGGCAATCAAAGTCATTCACGCCTAGAAAAATCTAAGAACTAAGGAAAGAGGATTTCTTTTCAAACTCATTGCTATTTACATGTATATTATTAATATAACCTCAGCTTCACCTTAGAAAGATCTAAGGAAGGAGGATTTCCTTTTCAAACTTCTTGTTATTTACATATATATTATAAACATAACCTCAACTTCACCTTAAAACATTTGAAACTCGACTAACTACTAACATTATATGGCCCATGCCCATACAACCAACATCTTTTGGTGCCTATTAGTTCTTGGAGTATTGACAACCTTATGGCATCCAATTGGAGAAATAGTTCCACTGACATAACTTAAGACTACCACAGAATCGAGATACTAGCACGTGACATGAATACCATGCTGATGCAAGTATATTATTGTGCAATGTATGATTGTTTAATTAACTAGTCAAATAGTATTAAATTCATTTTCTCAAGCGACCAATCAATTAATAGACAATCATCAACAATCACAACTCAAAAATTACAAGCAATGTGTGATCTCTTTTAACTTAGTGTGTTATCCATCAAACAATCACTAAGCAGACACAAGTACCCAATTCTCCATACATAGCCAATTATGTCTATATTAGTTCATATGCAACTAAAGTACAAACATACACAATGTGATAAGGTTAATGTTACCCACTTGACATCCAAGCTAAGCTATAGAAACCGTCTGAGAAACCAAAGATTATTCTACTCCTCCTATGAAAATAATAATAAATACTCAATACTTTTCTTAATATATTCATTCTATTAAATTTTAGCATTTAAATCCATTTTTAGTTCATTATTCTATATTTGATTGAAATATAGACTTATAATGAAAACTTATTTTAGCAACATATACTTGAAACAATATATTCTCTTTATTATCTTAAAGGCTAACAGATTATAATTATATCTAAGCCATTTACATGTTATCAAATCTATTTTATCTTCACTTAGTCAAATTGGTTAAACTTAACATATCTAATTCATTTTAGTTTATCAAAATGTATTAATTAGGTCAAGTTGAGCTTAAATTTGTTAACCAACTCATTTTATATCTAAGATTCATATTACTTAAGTCTATGTTAATTTAATCTTAGCAAGACGATTTGGCTTAATTAATCTAGTTCATTTAAAATTATTAAGCTAAAACGAGCTTAGATTATTAACCAAATTCGTTTTCATTTAGATATGTCCTAGTTGAGTCAAGTTTATTTTAGGTCTTGATACGTTTAAATTTTCCAAAAACTTACAGCATGAAAGTTATAGAGCTCTTTTTAAGCTTTTTGTAGCATTTTAAATCACCTCAATCCAAATTTGGCTGAGAAAGTTATGATCAAATTAATTTAAGTTGAAAAGGAAAAGAAAAGCAAGAAGAGCTCTTGTTCCATATGGGGCGTATCAAGGGTGGTGGCAGACACCAGGCCCATTGCCATGCCCTATATCAAGGTGGTGGTAGCCACTAGGCCCCTAGCCATGCCTCACATCAAGGGGCATATGGATTCAGTAGAGGGATAGTGGCTACCACACCCTTTGTCATGCCCCGTATTTAAGGGGCCGTATTCACTCAAACATCCTCCCTTGTTTCTTTTCTCCATTTTTGCTATTTGATTGCATGTTTTATTCCCAAAACTCAACCTACAACATCTTATTAACAACATACAAGCCCAACACCATAACTTACAACATCTAAATATATATTTTTACATCTTGTTTCACCAAATCACATGATCAACTTCCTTGATTCAACATGCATGAGCAAACCAAAGTTTCGATATATATTTATATATCATAAGTTTACAAGTTTTATCTTAAATCCTACTCATAACTAGCATTAAAATATCATTTATATGCATCTAAACAAACCAAAAGAACGAAATAACTAACTTATTTTAGTAAAACTTCAAATATCCACAACTCCATTACTACTACTTCTTGGTTCTTGTAGCCACTCCAAGCATGATCTATACCTTCAATCTTATTATCTATCTTCAATTACTTTTATAATTTTCTTGAATTTGGAATTTGGGGTTAATTTGTTGAAAAACAAAAGAAGGTAAAAAAAAAAAAAAAAAAAGAAAGAAAAAAGAAGAAGAAGAAACGTAGGAAGAAAAGGAAAGAAAGAAAAGAGAAAGGAAAAAGGAAAGAAAGCAACAACATAAGGGTGAAAAACAAGAAGGGATATTTATAGATTTTTAGGAGTAAGGGTTTTGATATAAACCTTTCATATCATTATTTTAAGTATTAAAAACAATTCATAGAAAATTTTAGAATATATATAAGTAAAATTGTTAGCTTGAATTAGAAATCCAATTTAGAAATTAAGTTGGTAAAAACTTGATATTTAGTTTGAATTCGGGCTTAGAAACTAATATTTTTGAATAAGTAGATAAACTCAGATTCATGGGGATTTAAGAGATATAAGTCAAACTAAGGTTCAAAAGGTTTAGAAATTTACAAAACACTTAAATTAAATGTTTGAAAGTTTAGGAAATTAAAATAGAAGAAAATAAATTTAAATGAATAACTAGGAAGAATTTTAATATTTGGTTCATTGAAAAATGATTTTGTTTAAATTGATTAAATATAGTCTCTTGAAAATCAAAATAGTTAACTTTTAGGGAAAAAAATTTTTTGTTCATTTGATAATTGAAAGGAGAGGAGTTCTAATTAAAAATTGGTGGAGATGATGATGACATTTGATTTGTTGGAAAAGATAATTAAAGTAATATGACAATTTGAAAGGAATAGAATTCAAAATTGATGATTAAAAAAGAATTAAGAAATTTAATTTATAAAATGGGTAATTGAAGCAAATGGATAAATGGAAAAGAATGTTTGAAATCTCTATTTCAATTAAATCTGTTTATTAATTTAATTATTTCAAATTATCTAATTCCATCCTATAAATTATTTTACTTGACTTAATTAATATCTAAGCTTACTCTCTAAATTACATTCTAATCAAAGTTCAAAATTAATCATTTATTATACTAGTTAATTAAACCATTTTTGCAAATGACATTATAGCTTAGTGGTATCTTCCTACTCTCTCAGGTGAAAAGTCCCAGATTTGAATATCCCATTCCTATTGTAATAGAAAAATAAATAAATAAATAAATAAATAAATAAATAATAATAATAATAATAAACCATTTCTAACTTAAATAAACAAATGTCTTGATCATTTCTTGATAGTCAGCATTTTATATTATCTTTAAATTTTATAATCCAAAAGCTTTTGATCATTTTAAGATTTATTCTTTCACTATGCTATTATGATTATTTTAGATTAAATTTTGGAACTACTTTTCACTTCTATCGAATCTTTGAATTATTTAGCAATCTAATATGTATTGAGTTTATATATTGTATATATGTATTTATTATTAGGTCTATTTGATATTCCTTGTTGTTTTCTGATATTTAAAGCGTATTAAAACTTAATATTATTTTGCAATTATTTTCCTATTCAGGTTTGTTTATTACATGTATAGTGTGTTTACATTGTTTTATTCCTTTTATTACATTGATTTGGTGTTTCTTGTCATTTTTATTTTCGTAAAACATCTTGAGATTTTGGTATTTATATTTAGTACCTTTTTTATAATTATTTTATCTACTCATCGTTTATCTCTTCAATTATCTGGTATGTTATATTTTATAACTTTTATTATTATATCATCTAGTTAAAAATCTCATTTTCATTCATTTATATATATTAACGCCCTAAACTAAAAGCGTTGTCAGCCCACCACGTGTGCTCACTAGATATGGACACTTTAAGGCTATTATTTCACTTATCTATAATTGTAAATTCCATATAACACCAATATCTTACATTTTGGGGTACTATTAAAACATTATGAAATAACAAAACTTCTGAATAACTTAGTTCACTTAATCCAAAAGCCTACGTACAATAAACTTAAAGCATCATAAGAAAGGTCTCATAAAAATTTCAGGATTATAAAAACTATTTAAAATTTTATAAGGTCTTCAATTCTAGCTATCTCCAATCCAAAATATCTAAAAATCAGCTAGAAAGTCAACTCCACTATCATCCTCCACATGATCCACAAATACATCATAACCCGATAAATCGAATACTACTGGGTCATCACCTTTACCTAAAAGACAAAAGTGAACACAAAAGCCCAGCACGTCAAATCAGAATCACATGCACATGAACAAGCATCATACAAATGCTACATGCAACTTAATAACTTCTGCAACAAACATAGGTTATTATCTTTGATTAGCCTGGCAAACAACATAGTTTATAACCATTTGCAACTAGTCCTAAACCTAGAGTAACTCATGACTCTATGAAAACAAGTTTATATACAAAATACTTTTATATACATATATTGGTGTTCAGTACTTCCCAAACACCTTGGGTACTATACTCGTACTACTTTTAAACTACTGGAATCATCTCTATGCATAACTCCATTAGGGACAATGACACACACAGATCATCAGAGCACCATCTTAGTAATACAGTACTCCTGGTGGACTAGACCTAGCCAAGCACAAGTAGCAAACCAATTAAAGCCATATAACATTAAGCTCTTTTATAGATGTTAATCCTATAATCATAAATAATAACCAAAGTAAGGACGTATCTGTAACAATGTTTGGGAACAGAAATCGTAACTTTACCAAAAACACCTAAATACCATCAAATACTCATTCAATTTTTTTTTTCACAAAATAAACATAATTCTATTATCTTCTAAACCCTAAACTAAAAGAACTACAATTACATTAGGTTTATACACACCTTCCTTTTTTTTATTGTAGAATCACATATTCTCCAACAACTGAAATTGGGGTTTCTCCAAAATTTCTCCAAGTGCTTGATTCCCTCCAATACCAATACAAATACCTTAGGAAAAATAACACTTTAGATCACAAAAGGGTTTAAAAGAATCAACTTACCTATTACTTGATTCTTGACCCTCCTTAAAGCAAGATCACAGCATGATAGATATCTTAGGGTTTTCCAAAATCTTAGGAGAGGTTTTGGAGAAGAATATATAGACTAAGGCTATTTATAGAACATGAAAATCCTTAAAAATCCGTGTATGAATGTTGGTATAGAAGGCTGGAGGTGTAGGAATATAGGTTGGTGGCTTAGATTATGCACTAGCGGCTAAAAACTCAATAGACAAAATTGAGGCCATGTCGGCCGACATTCAACACCGCCCGCATATGGAGTCAAGGTCAGCGGCTTACATGTCAAGTTCGATGGCCTTGAGGCGGCTTTCATGTTATGTCCTCAAATCCTTCTTAGACAACTGCCTCTTAATCAACTATATCTCCAATTAAACATTATTTTTATTATTCATTTTAGGATGGCCTATAAAACTCTCTTATTAATCAATGTATGACACTTTTATCCTTCATTATAATTTATTTATTTTACGTTGCACATACATTTCGAATTTTTCCCTTTTTATATTTATGGGGTATTATCAAGGAACTATGGAAATTTTCATCTTAAAATTTTTTTTTACAACAATTCAAATTTTTAAACACAATTAAATTATTCATATTTAAATATTCTTAGATCGCAAAAAAAAAAAAATTAAGAGTGATTCTTATGACTTTGCTTAAAATCTCTTTAAAATTTCTCATTATTTACTTAATTATTTTCATATTCAAATTGTGCAAATTTAGGTTATTACAAATATCTTGTGAATAGATTCTAATGGTCTAATCTAAATTTAAAGTTATTGATCTTAAGAGAGGCTTTAGCTTTTCTTAGTAAATCCGACAATACAAGTACACCCAACAAACAACTCGTTGAGTTTATTAAGAAATCATATGATAAGAATTTGGTGAAGCAAATCATAAGCTTATTCTTGCATTAACAAACTTATCTTATAGAGTTTGAATTGAAACATGTATATAATTACAATTAACCTTAGCTTAGTCTTTATTTTTTCCTGTTCACAATGTTTTGTTGAGTTCTACTTTAGCTAGATAATAGAATAAAGGTGAGTAAGATAGATGTTAACAATTCTCAATGAGTATTACCTAATATTTTATATGCTACTTTGGTAGGTCACTTACCTACATGGGTAAGTACGATCGAAGTTGAATAAAACTTATTAGCACATTCTATAAATTTTTGAAAAAACTAACTTTGTTGTTTGCATTTGATCTTTAAAGTTTAAAACCGAACCAGTCTAAGTCACTCCCACTAACCGTCATGCAAATACACCAATTAATCGCATTCTCTACAAAACCATATAACATAATGGTATTATTGTACTTAAGATGCCACAGTCTGGAAGCTTGTTTCAATCCATAAATTGATTTTCTCAATTTATATACCAAGATTTCATTTCTTGTGGTTGAAAAACCCTCTTGTTGATATATATAAACCTCTTCTTCTAACTCACCATTCAAAAAGTTTGTCTTTACATCCATTTGGTGAAGCTCCAAGTCATAATGAGTCATCAAGCCATAACAATTCTTAAAGAGTCATTCTTTGAAACTAGAGAGAAAGTTTCTTTATAATCAATGCTATCTTTCTAAATGTAATCTTTCGCAATAAGTCTGGCCTTATAGCTTTTGATATTGCCTTTTAAATCTCTTTTGGTCTTAAAGACCTATTTACATCCAACTCTTTTAAAACCTTCAAGCAACTCTACAAGTTCTTAAACTTTGTTGCAATCCATTGATTTTAAATCTCTTTTTATGGCTTGTAGCCAATTTTCAAAATTGCCACATTTCATGGCCTGCTTGAATGAAGCTGGGTCTTCATTAATGCTCAAGCCATATTCATTCTCAAGTGAATAAACTAGATAGTCATCCAAAATAGTTGATCTTCTTTGCCTTCCATATCTCCTTAATGCCATTTTGTTGTGGTGTCATTTACTCATTCTCACTTTGTTCATTGATAGCTTAATGATTGTTTATTTGTTCATTCAGTGGGTTAGGTACATTCATTTGTTGTTCTCGTATGTTGTGTGGCTCTGATACAACAATGGGAACAACAAATTGAGAAGAACCATTGGACATAGGCATTTCCACTCAAATTTCTTGATTATCCACCTTTTGTGGTTTCTCCCTCCCACTATTTTAGCCATTCTCAATTAACCGAGCATTCTTAGACTCTACTATTCTATATTGTGGTTAGGGAAATAAAATCTATACCTTTTAACTTTTCATGATAGTCTATAAAGTAACCACTAACAGTTTTTGCATCCACTTTCTTTTCATATGAATTATATATCCGTACCTCTGCTTGACAACCCCAAACATGAAGATGCCTTAAAATGGGCTTCCTTCATGTCCATAGTTCACAAGGTATCTTAAGAATTGCCCTACTAGGAACTCTATTTAAAAGATATGCAGGAATCTTTAATGCGTATGTCCACAAAGAAGAAAGTACAATGCAATTACTTACCACACTCCTAACCATGTCCATAAGAGTATGATTCTGCCTTTTAGCTACACCATTCTATTGTGGTTACCAAGCATTATATAATGTGCATTGTGCATAAATGCCTTTAGTCTCAAGAAACTTTACAAATGGACCTAGACATTGTCCACTTTCATTAGTCCTACCAAAATACTCACCACCTTTATTAGACCTTACTACTTTTATCTTTCTATCTAATTGTCTTTCAACTTCATTAATAAATACCTTTAGGATATTTATAGCTTAAGATATTTTGTGCAGCAGATACAAGTAGCAATATCTTGAGAAGTCAATAATAAATGTGATGCAATACTTTTCACAACCCTAAGATAGAAAATCAAACAGACCACGGATATTAGTATGTATAAAATCAAGCTGTCTACTGCTTCTGATGGTTAGGTTCTTTGCAATATGTTTGGTTTGCTTACCCTTAATGCAATCTACACATACATCTCAGCAGTGAAATCTAACTGAGGAAAGATTTCACTTTTCACTTATCTCAATAGTGTTTCCTTAGATATGTGACCTAGTATTTGATTCCATAAGAAAGTAGAACATTCATCATGTGCATTACATTTACAACCTACATTATGTTCAATATTACATAGGGATTCAGCAAAATTAACATCAAGATTAAAACAATACAAATCATCCGCTAAAGTACCAAAACCATAATAGAACTTAGGTCTACATAATGAGAAAACGCCATTTCCAATCTTAAAAATAAAACCAAAATGATCCAACTTTGAAACTGAAACTAAATTATTAACACAATCAAGAACATAAAGATACTTTTCAATATCCAAATGACATCTGGTATCCAAGATCAATTTGTAAGTCCCAATGCTCTCCATGTATGCCTTCAATTTATTCCCCATAAATAAAAAATTTTCAATTTTTATTATGGGCTAGATTGAAAGGAATCCCAATGTAACATGACACACATGAGTATTTGCACAACTATCTAACCACCAGGTTGTTACTAGGAACTTCAATAAGGTTTGATTCAAAGTATACAAAAACATAATGTATACCTTTCTCTTTGGATAATCTTTATTTAGATGTCCAACTTTCTTACAAAAGTAGCATTTTCTCTCCTTATGGTTTGACCATCACTGACTTTCAATGGAACCTTGCCATACTTCTTGCTCTTCTTTCCTAGATTTCCTTTGCTGCTACTACCTTCATTATGGACAGTGAGGTGAACAGATTCACCTTTCAGTTTCTTTAACCTCCCTTCTTCCTAAACCAACATGGCCTTAATTCCTTGAATGTTCCATTTCTCTTTAATGGTGTTGTAATTAACTTGGAACTAGCCAAATTCAAAAGGAAGAGGGTTCATAATGAAATGAACCAAAAAGGTCTCACTGACTTCCATATCAAATGATTTCAGCTTTATTGCCAAATTCATCATATGAGTTACATGATCATGAATAGGTTGTGACTAGTCAAATTTCTTGGTTTTCAGCTCACTCATAAGACTCCCACAATAGACTTGTCAGTTATGTATGGATAAGAGTACTTCCTATATATCAAAAAGCTCTCTCTCTCTTTTATGCTCATCTTTAGCTCAAATACCACTTTAATTGTTCATTGAGTTTTTCAAACTCTCAATTTATAATTTAAAAAATATATAATTCATAAACTATTTCAATATTTATATAAAACTAAAGGATGATTGTTTCCTAAAAAATTAGAATTGATGTGTATTGCATATTATCGTCAAGCTACTTACTCATATTGTGTAACTAACATATGCTACATATTTTACTTCTACCACTTGCTTATATTTTACATGCTTCAATATAAAATTTAAGTGATTCACAAGTAAACCTAATGTAAGTATAGCAGAATCAACGCATGCCCCGACAACAAAACAAATTTGCTAAGTTGAAGACTTAGAACAGATGCAAAGGTTGGTTTTGATAATACCCTACATTAAAATACATGATAAGGTATTCAAATACATAAAGTGCAATAGTTGTCCCTCACATGCACACACAATACAACTTGGTGAGCTCCCTTTCCCATTCACTCCATAAACACACCCACGTACACAAATATATAAGTTATGGTGAACAACCCTTATCATAAGAATATCGAGTATTTTTCCCCTTTATCCAAAAAAATATCTCAACTATTAATATTATAGCATTATAAATTTTACAAGCTCTCTATAGCTTTGATATTACAATAGACATTAGCATTTTTTAAGTGGTGAATTATTGTATCATCTTTCTTGAAATCCTATTTTGTTGAAATAAGTGATTGGATTGAAGGAAACCATGGGGTCAAGGATTAAAGAAAGAAAAGAAATGCAGTTTCCATAGGATATCCATTTCACTTTAAGCATTGTATGGTACATGTGAGCATCAATGAAATCGATGGAAAATACTCCTAGTTAAAAAGTATGTTGCAAATAATGTTCATCTCTTTTTTTAGCATCATATTGTATTGTGTATATACATGTGGTTGTTGTCCTTATATTCTTACTCTAAATCTCTTATCCACTCCATATCAACAATTTCTTAAATAATTATATTATTATAGAAAAATTTGACTAATACTAAAATTTGTAAAATAGCTAAAGTGAAATAATTATGTGGTTGAGAAATATTATGAGAGACAAGAAGGAAGAATATTTACATGTAATCAACACATGAAGTGTTATAAACGTAGATGGCAACATAATTTCTAATACTTCTTTAAGTTTAAACATTTACACAATGCATTAAACAATATTATTTGGTAGTGCTAGCATTAAATGCAATGCAACATAAAAGTAATTGTTTTCTTTATCTTTTCATATATCTTTACTTTGTAGTTAGCTTGACTCCAATCACGTTTTTCAATAGCTTAGAATTGTTAGGGAAATAAGAACACAAAGAAACAATAGTGGCCATTGCAATACAAATTATAGAAGTACTTGTAAAATTTAACTATGTGGAAAATATTATTATTAGCAAAGTCAAAATAACTTTTACATTTTAGTTACTTTGCTATGTTATATATTAATTATTTCATGAAGGGTACAAGTATTACTTTGTTTACTCCCATTGCACTTTCTTGCAACATATCAGTGTTCCCATATACATACATGTAATTAAATAAATGGAGAAATTGTGTGTTATTACTTATTAATGACATAATATCAAAAGGACGTATGTATATTTGTATTTAAGTAACATACTTAACTTTTTAGATGGAGTAAAATGGACAGCCAAAACAGTAAATAAAAAATTAAGTGTGAGTCACCATAATCAGTACCATATAAACTATGAGTTTCTATAATTCAATACTAAACCAAAGGTTCATGAGGCATCCTAAGTTCATACATAGGGGGCCATGAACCAATGGGACTAGTTAGGCAAATTAATCGAGGCAAAGTCCTATGCCCCCACTACATTCAAACCTTGCAATGGACACGGATGGAATTGCATAGATAAGTAACCTTCAGTAAGAACCAAGATATAATTATACTTAAATTCACATATACAAATTATTTTGATGGATGTGATAAAATTAATAAATAAATAGAACCCTTCAATCACCTTTAAATTCTTCTTCTTCTTTTGTTTATTTTTCTTACTTTACAATTTGCTTATATTTTACCAATGTTTGGTCTTAATACATTCATTGTGTCCATCATTATCATCATAACTACAAATTTACTTTTCAATAGAGACAAATTTCTTACATTTGTATTGTCTTGATTTATTGTTGTTAGGTTAAAATTAGAACATGATCTAATGACTCATTTGTTGACATATTTGTTTAAATTTTACTTTTCTTTCCTAAAGCTCCTGATACCTGAAAATAGTTTGTTACTATCATCCCTCCTTATTTAAGGGTAAGGCTTAAGTAGAAAATAACCATTAATTTAATTCTCCATACAACTTTTTCCTTTAGAAACTTTCCTTTATTTGTATCATAGTAAAATATTACTCAATAAATTTTTCTAATATATGTTTCATAGTTTATTTTTCTTTTCATATCACATTATGATATTCATATATTTTACATTACAAACCCACAATAGTGTTTTTTTCAAGATCTAGATGCAATGCTAATCTCTACATGCTCTCTTTTCCTAAGGCTAAACTATTAGGTCAGTTTATCATGGTATCTAAAGTTAAATAACATAACACTTCAGTTCATGTTTTGAGCTATGGTGGTACAAAACTAAATAATAACAAATAAATAAAAAAATTCATAAATCAGAACTAATATTTGTACAAGCCAAATATCAAGTATAGATGTGATTACTTATACAACACATGAATGTCACATTAATGTACATGGTATGAGCTTATACAGTATACAGACTTATCCTAGTCGAGCCTAGCTTAACTTAGCCTCATTCAATGGGTTGACAACATCAAGCATACTTAGGTTTGATCTGAGAACTAGTTGGATACTGCAAATAACCTAGGAGTAAGACCCCTAACCAAGATTATAATTATTAAACATAAAGAGTAATAAAAGGCAATTTAACTCTATATGCTCAAAAAAGGGAAGAAACCCCACTTTCCATTCAAAGCTAAGTTTTCATTCACAACGCCTCTTGATTCTACAAAATCCTACTTTTGTTTTGTAAAAACCTAGTGTTCAAAGTAAAAAAATAAAAGAAAAGAAAAAGCTATTAACTTGACCTAAATGTTCATTTCCATCTCATGGCATGAATGTAGTAAGCATCATAATAACTCACAACACCAATTAAATACACAAGTCACATATCATAAATAGTATCAACCTAACTTAACTTCATCTAAGTGAATCAATATAATAAGTCAAGCATAGAATAGATTTAGCTAATTTAGGATCCATCTACTAACTCACTTGTCCTAAGCCAAATATAGGGGTTCACCTTAACTAAAAATTTATGAGGTCAATCAATTATATATATATATATATATATATATAAGTTACTAACACAACTAGCTAAATCCATTATACATCTAACCAAGGAACACTTACCCAAACCATCAATGGAAAACAAGATATCATAACATTGGTAGACATAAATATTCTATTAAAACATAAAACTTACTTATTAATTGTTGCCCTACCATAAATATAATAAATATGACAAAACCAAGTATTGAAAAGAAATGGGATATATGTACTTCATGCTACTAAAATAGGACACAAAACAATATTATCCATTTAGGGTCAAACTTCGTGAAATATCGCAACAATCAAATAAGAGACCTATAAAATTTATTTCACAAAAAAAAAACAATAAAATGGTTTGTTTTTAATTTGAAAAAAATAAAAAGTATTGATTCAATATTTATCGAAAACTCACTTTATGAGTTTTGTTATGTAATGAGTGCTAGGAATCGATTTAGTAATTTATAAAATAAAATTTGCAAATATAGGTTTACTTTTAAGTTATGATAAGCTAATGGTTACATAAAGTAGGTAGTGCATACATAGATGTAAAATGGAAACTTCTAGAGAATAGTCAACTTTTTCATAAAGTGGAAAATTGGTTAGGCAATTAGCAAAATAACTCATAAAACAAGTGTATCTTTGGTAAATATCAACCATACAATTCAAGTATTTAGTAAATATAATTGGAAAATATACATTATAAACAAAAGAAGATAAAAAAAATAAAAAAAAAAAACAAAAACAAAAAAATGCTTTCCTCATTTTCCCCCTTACATCCAACAAAACTTGTCCTCAAATCTTCTATTTCCACTCCAAATTCCTTTCCGCTCTTTTCATCAAATCTTTCATTTAAACCTCAAAAATTTTAAACAATAGCTTCTAAACATGTCATCTATGTTGTCCCATGCAAGAAGGAACTAGATTTTACTTATTCTTTTTGTTTTAAAATCAGTTTATTCCTCGTAAATTTTTGAAAGTCCAAGTTGAAAGAGGTGAAGTTGAGTACACTAAATAGCGGATAAGCATTGACTAAGTAAGTTCATTCTCTTTCTTCTATAGTGTTATGTTGCATTATGGTTAATAATGTAGACTACTCACTTGCCAATTAGGTGTCCCTTGTATAATCATTTCCTACGACTATTACAAAAGAGCTTAGTGATGAGATGATGAATTATTAGCGGATTTTGTTGACTAGTGTTTGGTTATTGAATGCCTATGATTAATTGATTATGAATAAATAGACAAAAAATAGACTATTATCACTCATATGTAGAGTAGAGTGTGAGATAATGAGATGTGAGTTCTAGTGTATCTTTAGAATGATGCGATACATTTATTATTCCTTTAAATTGATAAATGTGGCTTGATTGAACGCATTACATACCCTAGGAATTTGCAGGAAAATGTTAAATGTAACATTCATGCTTATATCATTATTAATTCATGAGAATAATTATAGATGACAAGGCTAATAGATGTTCACTTTTGATTATCAAATTGTTTATATTTATTCTTGGAACATGTTTGTTTACATTCATAGCACAATATAAAAGGACCTAAAGGTACTTTTTTTTTTCGATGACCTTATTCGCCTAACCTAAAATGTACAGTATTAAAAGAACCATATTCTTAAGCATATAGAATGCATTTCTCAAACTCTTTAAGTTCATTTGAGCTTATAACCTTTCATCACAATATTTAAAGAAATAGGTCAATTAGTTAATTGACATGTGTCACCAAAAGAAAACTTTAACTAAAATTCATGAGATCCACCATATTATAACAAATGTTAGTGGTAACCTCAATTGATCTACTTTCCTAAACGTTACAATCTCAAATAAATTACTCGAAACGTTGTGATCTCAAATAAATTTAACCTCAAACGTTATGACTTTCCGGTATAATTTAACCTAAATATGATATCATATCTAATTCAAGCAGGCATTATGACACGATTGAATGTAATGATAAATTCTACTATAATACAATAGACTAATGAACTAATAACTTGAGTACTTTGTTTTGGGAGGAAAAAAAACAAACAACAACAAAAATAAATAAATAAAAATCTAGGGTTATCTCAAACTTGAGAATAGCATTATAATTTGTCTTCTAGGTACCATGATTGAGCTATACAAGTTAAGTAGATACCTAAAAAGGCAAATTGACAATATGATATACCAAATCATATACCAAGTACTCATATATCAATATCCGAGGCATATAATTTACTTAAGTGAAATCCATGGCTATCCAAAACAAAGAGATGAGTAACTTACAAAATTTAGACCACTACATATCAAAAGATAACAAGCAATGGGGTACTCGCCTTGGTCAGATGCTACTCCTCCATCGATACTTCTATCCTTCACCTATCATATTCAAACAAATAGTTGTACTCTAAAAACGTTAGCATGTATTTCCTATACATATATACAATGTTATATTTTGAATCTTCAATTTGTCTTAATTCCCTTATTTCGTATCAATTTCTATGATCATATACAAGGGGAATCATTCTATAAATACAGCTTATCAATGTAAGAATAGCTAACATATGTTTTTATTTGTTCTTGAACAACCGTATCTATATAATAGAGGTGATAATATACATAATACTCTTTGACAATGCCAAAAGTTACATTTATATAGTTAATAACATGACTAATAACCCTTCCAATATCGTTTGAAACCATTGGCTTAGTTCGGTCATATCGAACTATTTTCTATTTACCATTTAGACTTAATATAGTAAAATAATAATTAATTAGGATTATCAATTGAATATAATAAGTTACTACATTTCTTATATTGACCAAATTGCCCCTCCGCCTTGGAAATTGGGAATAATTAGAGATCAATTAGCAAAATCGTAGTTGTAGCATTTAATGCTCCTAAAGTTCATTAGAAATTATAAGAAATTTTTTGAAGATTTTAGATGGCCTATAACTATTATTTTCAAAATGCGCATTTTTGACAATATACACTACATTTTCAAAAATTATTGAAAGTATTCAAGATGTAAAGTAAAATCTTGGAAAATGGGGACAACCAAGGAATAGTATGAATGACTTACTGATGAAAGGTCATCACTAAATATTATGTAGAATATAAAGGTTAATGTGGCATGTGGTATCTAAATTTTTTAAAAATATAAAATTAACTATTTAAATTTTAAAGTAATTAATTTAACATATAATTAATTAAAGCTTACGTGTTCATTAATATTATTTCTCTAACTATGTCACCTCAACTGACACTTTTAGAGCATGGGGAAAAGACATATGTCAAAATAAGCAAAATAAACTAAAAAAATTAGACAAGTAAGCAAATGAATTAATACACACATTATCTAATTAATAAATGGAGTAAACTCAATTAATCAAGGTAGAATTAAATAACACAAAAGATTTAAGATATTAAATTGCTTATTTTAAGATAATCGATTGCATATTTGGAAAAAGTCCAATTATGAAACGTCACATTAACCCAAATATAAATAAGAAAACTTGCATGATTTTTAGCTTAAACTCGAAAAGCACCGCACCATGGCCATCATTGACACTAGCTCTTAATTAGAAACTTTAAAAAGGATGTGGAGAAGATTGATAATATACTTTTTGAATTTTCAAAGCTCAAGTGTTTAGAAAAATGGCGAAGAGGAAACCAATATTCACATGGTTGAAACTAACTTAGAAAATTAGTCACAAATGTACAAATTCTGAAAAATTAACTGCGGATTTACCTCATTATAGCAGGTGTCCAATAAAAATTTGGTGATTTTTGGAGAAATGTGCAATTTTCATTAACTTTCAAATTAAATCTTGAATATTCCTTCAATTATTATGGATTTTCCAAATTTTATTATTTCATTTCTTTATTATTTTTTCATTTTCAAAACCATTTATGACATCTGAAGATATATATTTATCATATGTAATTGATTTGATCATTATTTCACACTTGGAGATTTTTTAGGGATCTTTTACCACATTAATGTATATATTTCTCTATATTGTATACTCCATATATCATATTTG
The DNA here is from genome assembly GCA_024138025.1 of Combretum micranthum. Taxonomy (NCBI): domain Eukaryota; kingdom Viridiplantae; phylum Streptophyta; class Magnoliopsida; order Myrtales; family Combretaceae; genus Combretum; species Combretum micranthum. Next base: position 80,545 of record JAMXBD010003224.1, on the reverse strand, counting down.
TTAATTTAAAAGCTACTTTTTATATGATAAAGACACTCATGATTATGTCTTTGTAAAATATCCCATATTTATGTCTTTTATAATTTAATATACCTGAGTTATTTAATATTTGTATTTTTAAGGGACAAGATTGTAAACTTACTATTTTTCCCCCGTTTATCTATCCATGTTGATGGTTTAAAATATCTATTAAGGTTGAGGACAAAATAGTAAGGCTCTTACCTTATATAAGCCCTTCCTAAACTTGCAACTTATCTAAATTATTAACTATATTATTGTTAATGCTATTATTATTTTTGTCCTTGCTCTATTATTAATTCTCAACTATTGAAAGTATCCTAGAGTTAGTAGCTTGAATTCTATATGTGGTTAATCTATCTTTACTCAATCTATTTGAGTAAAATGAGGTAAGAAAAATCTATTTGAGCACAAACCGTAGAGTTAGTAGCTTAAAGGTATAGGATCTCACACTACAGATGATGCAAGATTTGAAAATCGAAGTAATCTTTTAAAAAACTCCACATTAAATGGGATATGCATATGCAAGATAAGCTTGTCACTTCTTCTCACATTTATAGCCAACAAAATAAGAAGAAAACTAATATAGTTACCTAATGTAACTCATGACACAACTCCATTGTTTCACCTATTTTCAAATACTTGTTTGAAGTTTTAAGCACTAGTTTCAGTTTTGGCTTCCACTATGTTTAGATTGAAGGAAATATGGTGAAAGTGAGTGAAGGTAAGGGAAATGGGGTGAAATGTTTGAATGTTTGTGTTTGGTAATTTGTTTCTAGAGAGAAATGAGGTGATGTGGGAGGAAGAGAAATGAAAGTTGGGGTGGCTAACTTTCTGCTCGGTTTTGGAATGAAAAGGGAGGAAAGGAAGGGAAATTAGATAAAATGACCAAAATACCCTCTAAAAAGGAGGAAAAATAAAGTAACATGACTACTTTTCTTATATCTAACATAGACATTCTTCTAGTATAAAAACCCAAAGAAACAACTCTGCACAAAACAAAGGATATTTTTTTATATGAAAAACTAGAAGATTTTGGAACAATCCTAGTAGCGGGAGAAAAAATCTTTTAATAACATGTACTTCATATTTTTCTTTTCCTTTATATGTGAGTTTGTTCAATATAAGAAGAAAAGAAAATGTCTATGTTGATATGATCTTCTTTATGAATAGATTATATATTTCTATTTTAATGTTCTTTTTCTTTTCATCTTGTTAGTTGCATTTGTAATATTTTGGTGTTGCCTCTTTGTTTTTATAATTAAGCTATTTGTAATTTTTTAGGCTTTGCTCATGGATAAATTTTTATTTATAGAAGACATTGATTGCGATGATGATTTAAGGATAATTACGAGGATGATTAGGTTAAGCATTTTGTAAGAATGTGGGAAATGATAAGTGCACAAGTAGTATGTTATGTATTAGAAAGAATGTTTAGGGTATTTAATTATCAGATCAATACCTAGCATCACGGCATTATTAGAAAGGAATGCAATTAGGCAAGAGCTTTTGGCACAATTAAAAGATGATAAAAATTGTCAAAATATTATATGCATGGGTTCCATGGCTTTTGAAAACTTATGTGGCATGTTAATAGATAGTGGCCATCTTAAAGATATGCAATGGGCATCAACTAAAGAGCAAATCACTAAATTTTTACATATTTTAGCACATAACGTTAAGAATCTCACAATGTCTTTTTTCTTCCATTCTCGAGGTGAAACAGTAAGTAGGTACTTTCTTAATGTTCTTAGAGTGCTCATCTCCTTTAAAGATCTATTTTTTAGGAAACCTGACGGCACAATTGTACTACAAGAAATCTTCAACAATAAAAGATTTTATCCTTATTTCATGGTAAATAGCCATCAACTCTTTCCTAATTGTGATCTTTGTATCTTTCATACTTAATGTACTATTGGGAATTTAGGAATCAAAATGCAACGGAAATATATTTTATTTTTCATAAAATACAAATCCTACATCCCCAATGGCGGATCTATGCAATTCAATCAAATTAGTATCCATGTTTCTTGACTAGATTTGAACAAGAAAGGGGTTTCTTAAATATACCTTATATTGATGCTTCAAAACGATCAACAGATTGGATTTGCAGGAACCATAGTCTCACAATCCCCTCTACGGTATCCACACGCGAACGACTGTGTGCTAGCACTCAAGAACACTAATCCAATTCATGTAGGAATTATTTTTCTTCTTTTCTCTCTTTTAGGTTTGCAGAATTTCTCTGCCGTCTAATATGACGTCAAAAAGTCTGACCTAAAAGGTTGTCTATAAATCTATATATATAGACATATAGGAAACCCTAGAAGATATATATGATGAGATATTTATTTAATATTTAATGAAAGAAATTATTTCACTAAATATTAATTATCTGTCATAATCATTTATTATTCTTAAACTATTTAAGAATAATAAATATAATAATTCCTATAGGTTTAAATATAAACCCATAATATATTTCATTCGATCTTTTGTGTGTGACCCTATAGGTACACCTAATATTGACAGCAGGTCCTAAACACCTTTTAGACCTACAAGACATCATTGGTCTTTAGCAAGACATTATGTCTACCCAAATTAGGTGAATATCGGTAATCCGATTTTTGTTTGATCTATAATTTATGTCATTATCCTTTTTGTCACATGATATCTAGATTGAACATAAGACATGGAGAGTGTCATTCTTATATTATTCAATCTTATCATTTCTCGATTTCTAAGTGATCTGATAATATAAATGAAATTTATCACACTATCAATTTATTTGAGCATGGCCATGCATTTCTCAGTGTCACTTATCGAGGGGCTTAGAGATATCTCTCTCATAACGAAAGGGACAAATCCTATCTTAATCACTTAACTTCCTCTACATGATATACATTATGCCTAAACTTAACTTTTATAATTATCCGGTTAAAGACAATATTTGATTGAGTTGAAACATAACGTTTCTCATGTTAGAACCTATGGTGATTTCAGGTGTAAGGATACGTTGACATAGTTATTATGAAAATCGTTAAAATGACAATATTCGATGTAGTGATCTCATAATGGGTCAGTTCAGCACACAGTCATCTAATATATGCCTATGAGTTTCATTTGTATCACCATACAAATAGACATCCCATGTTTACTAAATGAAAACTCATACTATATTTAATTCATTATTATTCCCATAATAATGAGCATCTAGGAACATTTAGAATAATAAATTATTCATGGATTTTATTATAAAGTAAATATGCAAACAATACAAAAGAAATGCCTCTGTTTATATATATATATATATATATATATATATATCAAATGACAATATCCAGTAATTGGCCTAAGGCACAATTACTAACATGTACTTCTTTCATTGATGTACCATGATTGTGTTGGTGCAATTGAAGGCACACATATTCATGTGAAAGTATCGAATGCCGATGTATCAAGCTTTCATGGTGGGAAAGCATAACCAATACAGAATGTACTAACTGCTTGCTCCTTTAATCTCATGTTTACATGTGTTACCTAGGTGGGAGGGTTCCACATCATATTCAAGAATAATAAAAGATGCCTTTTTCTAGAGAAGATAACTTAAAGATTCTTCAAGGTATAAAGACACATAAGTTACTTTAAATTGTAAAATTTATGATAAGTAACACATTTTATCTAATAGGAAAATACCACCTTGTTGATGTTAGCTTTATGATAATGAATAAGCTCATACCTCCTTATTGAGGTGTCTGATATCACCTAAAGGAGTATTCAATACGTGCACCATTGAACTCTCGTAAGCTATTTAATCATCGACATTCGTCACTACGTAATGCCATTGAGAAAGCATTCGGTGTATTGACAAAGTAGTTTCCAATTATATCAGTTGTCATAAAGAAACGCTACACATTTGAAACCCAATGTGATATCATCGTAGCTTGTTGCATATTATATAACAATCTAATGGGTATAGATCCAAATGAGGCGATTATATCTAAAGTAAACCATGAGCTTTTAAATGTTGAAATAGAAGACAATGATCGCATACAAGATAATGATACAGCAGATGCCAAATTGGGAGAGATTTTAAGAGATCATTGTTGCAAAAATGTGGAATGATTATGTACAAGATAATAAGGGGTGTAACTCAAGGGTTTTGGCAGGAAACTATAGCATTGTAAGATGGAACATCTATATGGATCTATCACCAACTATAGTTTGTAGAAAAAACTACTCTATGTTGTTGAAAGTGAAACATACCTTGTAATAGGGGCAATCATTTGTACATGGTAGGAAATTATAGTTTCTATGTGTATCAGCTTCATGTAGTGGGAAAATTGCATGTTTCCCTTTTGGGATTGCATGTGTTGTTTTGAAATGTGAAAGCACTTGATTTGGTACGTCTTCCTTTTTTGTGATTCATTTATGTTAAATATAATAGAATTTAAAAGCACCCTAATTTAATATGTTGGAAAATTATTTGTTTTGTACAAGCATAAGTAAATGAGTTTAGGAAATGAAAGCAACATGAATGGTAAAGCTAAAACTAGGAAAATGGCACATCTTCAATGGACAAGAGTCATGGACAAACACTTGGTAAATGCCTTTTACCACCAAATGGTTAATGGGAATAAGCAAGATAGAGCGTTCACTTCATCAACATATGACAATGTTGCAAAGGAACTTCACGAAAAGTTGAACAACATATCTATTGATAAGAACAAAATCAAGAATAGATGGCAAAAGACAATTAAACCTATTCATGAAGTGTTTGATCTCTTCAATAATTCAAGTGATTTGCATGGAATCCTATCTTCTATCTTTTTTAGGATGAACCAGAGGTTTGGAAAACTTTAATAGAGGTATTGGCTCTATGTATATGCCACAAATTTTTTACTAAATAATATTATGTTTATGTTTATAATCTTTTCAGGAAAAAAAAACTACTGCAAAGAAGTGGATGGCTAAAGCAGTCATTCATTATGATAAACTTCAAGAGATATTTGGCAACGATCGATCTACAGGTCAAAATACTGAGAGAGCAAAGGAGAAAGTGAGAAGATGGGCTTGAGAGAAAAGCGAAGTGGGAGTTACAAAGATATCTAAAATAGATTATCTGCTACTTGAAAATGAGGTGATACTGGACAACTCATTCCCTAGCCCATGTGATGATTATGATGAACTAACAATTTCCATATTAGAAACTCCTCCTAATATAATTCCAACAAATGTATCAAGCTTCACTTCTCAAATGGATTCACAAACTTCATTAAAGGCTAAAGGTGGAAAACACAAAGTCAATAATAAGGAAACTAATGAAAAAGAGGTTAAAAATGTTCACCATGTAATTATGGAAGTGGCTGAAGCTATAAGGTTAGGAAGTAAGGTCTTCAAGCTCTTTAGGCCACGTCTGTACTTTGAAGAAGAGGTTTTCGATGAGCTGATAAAGATTGGGATTGATGAGTAACTACACATTCTAGCATATGAATTTCTGATAGACAATCCCAAGCAAAGTAAGGAATTTTTTTTTTTTTTTGGTTGCCCTCCATCGAAACACAAAAATTATATCATTCACAAAATGAAGAATGAATGAAGGAACATGTAGTGAAGCTTTACATGCATTGGACAACAGTAGGTGACCATAGCCATGATCTAACTTGCTAAGACTATATTTGGTTACATCAAATATGTATAGGTTATTGTTTTGTAAATAATCTTAGTCATTTGGACTATCTTTGAAGGTTTTATATATTTTGATAGTATGATTGTCAAGATCCACGTAGTGCATGAAATGTTACTAGAACTTTCTTGTCATTTTGTAAATAACGAGAGCAAGACTCCTTTTGTGATGATTATCCAGAGTTAGGATTTTGTGTATGTTGATATGTTATATGGACTCTGCTTCTCTAGTTTAATTATGTTGTTTCATTCATTTTTTATCCTTTTCTAATCTGCATGGTTAGATCATTTTAGTTATTAATAGTGCATTATTGAAGTGATGTTGTTTGATTAAATAATTACATTAGATTGAATTATGAGCAAGTGATGAATTGGACAATAGAGTTTGATTTTAAGAGTAGAGCTGAGAGAGGCTTTCTTCAATAAAAAACTTTAGATAGCAACAAATGAAAGGGAGAATGCAATTCATTGGTTACATTTAAATCTCTACCATGGTTACGATTGAATCATAAGCAAGTAATGTTGAATCCATTGGATTGGAGAGTTTGATTTCAAGTGTAGAATTGAGAGATGCTTCAGCAGTAAAAAAGTTTTAAATAGCAACACATGAAAAGGAGTTTTCAATTGCATGGTTGCATTTAGATCTCCACCACGGTATCGATGAAGTTTAGTTGCAATATACCTAAACAAAAATTTGAGGTAAGTTAATTTAATATCATTTCATTATGTTATATTGCCATATATTTGTCATAGTTAAAATTTATCACATTTGCAATTGTTCACTCATTGTTTATAATTACATAAATTGAACTTGGAGGTCTAATTTCAAGCTAGTTGGTAGAAGACCTTGTCGTGACTGTTGCTAGATTCACAAAATAGGGTGTATCATTCATTAATTATTACTTAGTAGTTAAATTGTGCATTATAATTTCCTGCATTATCATTTTTTTTTTCAGAAACTAAAGATTTTAAATTTATTTTTTGTGGTCAGTGTCTTGGAAGGTTTGATTTTAGACAAACTGCAGAGGGTCCATTTAGCCACCAGCTATGATTATGATGCTCCACTTGATCAGTATGGTTAGCAAAGCATATTAACCTTTTGTTTTTATTTGCGCAGTTCATATACTTTTTTTTAGTAGCCTTAACATGTTTTGAATTAATTGAATTGTTATATCTATTTTGTGTCAGCACTCATCAATTTGACATATAAACACTAATGTGGTGGAAATTTCTATACAATAAGATTTAGATGTTATGTTTGACTAGATGAGATGATGCATTAAATGAAAGAATTTTATGTTTAGAGATTGAAAAATCCATGAGAGCATAAGGTGGTGCTTTATTAATTTAAAATAAAATGGAAGGATGAAAAAACATTGTGATTTAAGCTTCAAAGTTGAAAACTTGTAAAATTTATGATTTAGCAATGACTGTCCATCATTGTTTAGACACTTGAAAAAGTACTTGCATTTGTAGCATGGTAGTTGTATCATGTTTCCAATGAAAAACAAGACTTACTTAAACACATATAATCCTATTACACAAGGATTGGTATCTGTATTGCAGGTAATCTAATTTCTAGAGCATGGCACAAGTGATCCATCTTTGAAGTATTGTTAATTTATTCAACAATGCCAATAGTCCTTTCGAAGGCAAAATTGAATCGAACTGGTGAAGCATCAAACACAATTTTCCTTGTCTAGTTTTCATGTTATGATAAGGTGATCCATTTTCTACTCTATTTCGATTGTTCATTGAGGACAAACTAGTTTTATAAGACTCAACAGTCACGTTGTTCATGACCCAAGTTCCATAGAATACTAAAATTACAATAGCAAGCATTCATCTAAATATTGAGCAAAGTGAAAAAAACAACAACTGACTACTGACCAGCTTTCTTTTAACTCAAGTCACGCAAAGGAGTGACCAATTAATTATATCTAAGCCGATTTGATGAACATGTAGAAGGTTGAGTAACCATCCTTATGGCTAAACTCCAATGAATGTTTAAGTGAAGCTCCAACCTAATTGAACAGTAGAGCAGCAACGTTCATGTTTTGGAGCCACTCAAGCAATACCTACTAGGTGGTCACACAATACACAATAGAGTGCCTTTAGTCTTCATACTAAAGCACTCATGGTCCTTAAGCAAAGAGCACTCATGTCTGGAACTAGGGGCACTTACATGTGAGAATCTTAGTGTTCAAAAGAAGCCATATTGAAGTGTTCCAAATTTGTGATTCAAAACAACGGCAGCAATCCTGAGCCACTAGTCAATTTAAAGCACCTATTTTGAACCATTCAAGCGCACACGCTCCAACTACACCAAGCATTTAGCTAGGAGTTGGGAACTAAGCAACAATTGAAGTCCAAGTTAAATTGTTACAGCTAAAAGGTTCAATAGCAGACATGGACTATAATAGAATTAGGCATTTTTTTGTGGGTTCAAAACATTAGCCAAGCTATTCTTTGTACATGAAACAAATAACTAGTACAAAGATCAAGCTGATATGGAACTTTCAGCTGCTGTTGCTAATTACACACTATTATAGGGAGAATTACAATCTACTTTTGTTGAGATTGAAGATGCTACTAATGACAATGGATTATCTGATGAAAGCATTATAAGATATTGAAGTCAATCCATTATTTGTCAGTGATTTTGCTTAATAATAACAGAGTAGCTATGAAGAAGAGACTGCTTGTTTAAACATACCAAGTTCCAATGATTTTGCTATCCCATTGGTAGTTGCGATCTCTATTGATAGGAGTTGTTGCTCCATTGGCAGGAGTTTGTGGTGGTTGTTTTGTTAAGTTGAAAGAACAACTACTATTATATTATAGTTTAAAGGGTATATTAGTCTATTTCCATATTTTCTTTCCTTTCTTTTCACTTCAATTATATTTACCAAACATAAGAAAAGCATTTTTTTTCCTTTTATTTCTAGTTTTGATATCCAAACAATGATAAATGTTATTTTCCTTTCATTTCATTTCCTTTCACATCCTTTCTATCGCTTTTACTTTCATAAGAGTTTGTGAAACACTGTTCATGTCTTTTTCCCATCTTGGGGCAATGAAACACTGATTTGCCGCCACATTAGCAATCATTTTTCTTATGTTATCATCTCATTGAATTCAATATGCTTACCTGCAAGCTTATGATACAATGCACCACCAACATCGACACGAGCAAAACCTGGTCCAGACCCATGCACGTCACAACTCCAGTCTAGAGTGATCCGAAACCAACCTAACTAAAAATAATTTAAAAATAATTATAGAAGAAATTTTATTTAAAAATATAAAATTAAAATAGGAAAATATAGAATAAATATAAGACTAAAAAATAAATTTCAAATTATAATAAATAAAGTTTTAATTTTTGGGCCTAAAAACACACTACTAAAAATTCATTCAAGAGAGATAGATCTAAGAAATAAAACTCATCTCTTTTGTTAAAATAATATCAACCAAGCCAATAATCACCTTTTTAGTTAAAAGAGATGAGACTCACCTCTTGGCCCCCTTATATTAACACTAAGCGAACAAATTTTCCTCCCACACTCATTCATTTTCGTCAAGTCAATTCTCCCTCTTTCGGTCTCTTCTCCCTCACTCTCTCTTGTTTTTTTTTTTTTTTAATTCATTTTGATCGACCACTAATTTGAACATCCGGCATCTATGTGGCGACGATAATCCTTTTTTTTTTCCTATCACATGTTCTTTTTATTAAATAATAATTAATTATTTTTATTTTGTTTCTTTTGCAAGTATTCAGTAAAAAGTTTAGACGTTTAGCACTTACAATTTTTTGTTCGTTTGAGGTTAGTAAATTCATTTTTGCACGTTAAATATCTATAATGCAAAATATTATATATTCAAATAATATTATTATTTCACAAAAAAATGGCACAATATTATTAATTGATTAAAATATTAAATAAATTATAAAATATATATTTATTGAATATTAATATTTAATTAAATGCATAAAAAAATAAAAAGCATATAAAGAGATGACATTCGCCTCCCTCTCCTAGTCAATTAGAGAGGCAACTCTTGCCTCTTTATGTTAGTTAAAGGCAAACCTTGCCTCTTTTTGCAAAATTATGGCAAAATAAAGAGGCGATTTATTCGCCTTGGTAGGCTAAGAGAGGCCATTCTTAGCTACATTGCTATAAGTGGCAATAGTCTTCAACATATTTGTTAAAGCAATTGTTTAAGGTATATATTTATTTATACACAAGCAAATCCACTTTTAGTTGTAAACTTAACAATGTTGGACTATAAAACTCAAGACACAACCAAGTCCCACAAAAGCAAATATAAGTCCCATATTATTAAGGAATAAGTTTTGGCTTCAAATATATATAAATCAACCAGGTTTACTTTTAAATGTATTTTTGCATGTATCATTAATAACAACAACACCTTAAAAGTTGTGAATAGATAATTCATTTTAGCTATTTATATGAAAATTAGTTTAAACTTTTCTTTCTTTTTTATATATATTTCATTTTTTTTCTTTTTCTTTTTTTTTTTATTCTAGTGACTTGGCCCAATCCGGTGAGTTAGCAAGTCAGAGGCCTTACATCGCTCCCAACCTACCAACTTGTCGGGTTTTTGATGGGTCATGACAAACATGGTCAAGTTGGGCCAACGGGATATGCCCACCAGTTCCGGACCAAGTCACGGGTCAACCCCACCCATGTTCATGTCCAACCACTTTGTATCTTGTCGATGGCATGCTTGCATACATACAATTTTCACTGATTTTGAAAATCTATGGAGATACAAAATGATGAAAGCTTTTCTTTCATTATATCTTCTTTTATGATTTTTCTCTTCAATGTTGCCTCTGTAATATTAATCAGAGACATATCTTTATTTTTTAGATGAATGCATAATTAGAATAAGGTCATCTTTATTTTTAAGGATCTCTATTGATCTTTTTATGATGACACATTAACAATTTAACAAACTTCCTACTTTAAAGAACTGTCACTATAGTGTAAGATTGTTACAGGAGATTATTAATACAAACTACTTGTATCTATAAATGACCATATTTAATAATTATAAAACAGTAAAGAAATAACATAATAAATGGCAAACCTAAGTAGCTGTCCTTAGCTAAAGGCTGATGCTTACTTAAGTATCTTACTTTATTATTAGAATTTCCGTGTGAGTACTAAGATACCCGTAATTAAAAGTTCATCCAGTAATCACCCTATGCTGTAATATTTTACGTTCTTTTGGTTGAATTAAATAATACTGTCTACCTAAAAAAGAAAAACTTACGATCATCATTTATTAATAGTATATCAATTGGGATATCTTTGAGCTAAATTTGTTATATTTTTAATCCTACACCGGCCTAGCTAGTTTTTCGAAAGTTAGGAGGATAGTAGCAACGATTCGCCCCCTTATCCTTCCCATTGCTTGAGTCATCTTGTAGGCTTGTGCACGTTGGATCGCAGAGCAAATACCTTCGCGCTGCTTCCAAAGGACCCGTCATCGGGTGTTTGGTTCTACAAAAAAATTCGGGGTTTTTGATGAAGACCCCCAAAGAAACTGTATATATAACTTCTTCTTTTTTTATGGTTTGTTTTGTATAATTTTTTTCGGTATTTCAATAAGGAGGGAAGATTATGACCATTGGCATATATTTTTTATTTTTAGTCTTATGTCACATCACAACCGTTTTGGGCGTTAGGTGAACTCCCAATACTAATTAAGTTAGGTTTGCATTTGGTTCGTTCGGACTTCGGCAGGGTTAAAATCTTTCCATTCTTGATTATTTTGGTTTAATTAACGAAATCACATGGCTTTAAAGTCATGTATATTCATAAATACAATGAAAGAAACTGTCATTGATATTAAATCCATGATGGAAGAAAATTACGAACCATTAAATCTATAAACTTTAGGATAAATGATGTAAACAAACCTTATAAAATTTAGATTTTATAAAGATGCCCAAAAATTTAAAAAATTTCAACACTTGCACATGTAGATTCCAAAGTATTTACTTAGTTATTAGATGATTGAATAAAAACAATGCAATTTAGCTTATTTAGTTTGATTTAGGAGAATAAATCGACTAAAATGGATACCAACTGAAAAAAAAAAAAAAAAAAAAGAAGAAGAAGAAGAAGAAGATCCATAAGATTTATGATTTGATTAGAATTGTAAGTATCAAATGTATGTTGATTTGGGATAAAGAACTATTCTATTTCATGTGTGAAGTTAATATTATACATCGAATAACATTACTCGTGAATTTCTATTATACAAAATAATGAATATTAATCCCCATCTCCATTCCTTGAATTTTTATTTTTTATAATTATCACCGACTTGAATACTACACGCCATTCTTATAAATATAATGAATATTTTACTTTTATGATAGGGCATAATATATAATTTATTATTATTACAACAGAATTTTTTTTTCAACGTCAATAATATTAATAGTCACATAATTATTATACATTTATTACAAATCTGTTTAATTACAATTCAATTACTTCATTTTATTGTATAAGATAAAGTAAATGAGTTATGAATGTTATAGATTTAAAATATTTTGATGATTTTTAAAATTTATAGCGGATGTCACCTCATTTGTCCAAACCTTATATATTATAACTACACTAACTCTATAAAGCTCAAACATCTTCTTATAGAAATCATATAATTCCCTCGGTATATCCACCACTATTCTAAAATATAATCCGTTAGAGATCCTTCGTGCCGAATTTCCTTTCTCAAAACATCTTACTGCCCCCATGATGTCACTTCTCGTATAAGGAATTAAAGGCCAGACACACATGATGATGACCTGTAACTGTTTTGAGAGTACTAGAGAGAAGAGACAGGAAGACAGACGCTGATGGCAGCACAGAAGCAGCCATCCTAACCCACGTAGGAGTCACTTTCTACAAGGAGTTGTGTCTCTCTTTGATGACTCAGATCTCATGCAATGCTAGGGTCCGCCATGTGAATCCCACGCCTAAAGTTCTTATCCTATGCTTTTCGTTGAACATGTGATATCCACGAAGGCATTAATTGAATTCAAATTAATCAAATCAAATTCCTAGGAGACCATTGCTGCAAGGTTAGTTACACTTTAGGCGTAACGATCCTATGCACTCAAACCATAAATAATTAGTTTAGAATATATACTCATATTTATTCTTATCGTAATTAAGTTTTATGTATAGCGTCTCACGTCACTTTTGTCTTTGCAAAGGAGTAGAATGATTTTTTTTCCTTTTTTTTTAAATAGACAACCTAGGTTTAGCTCTTTAGATCAAGTGACAAGGTCTAGGAAATACACAATTCATGACTTAGGAATATTGATGGAGATTTGGTACGAGGTACGACGGTCTTGTCCGCACTCTACTTATATAATGTACATTTAAACTACTTAACATGTTCATCCCTCCTTTACATGCCTATCCATGTTATGCCCACTTATCACTGCCACGCCAATCCTATGAAACTATGTGAAATGCAAGATTTACACTGTATACATATGACCATTATAAAGGGATTCTCTTTTCTACAAATTTTTTTCTTTGCAAATATATTTGTGATTGTGTCATGTTTCTGTACGAAATATCATATCATGTCAAAAGCTGTCAACCCTAGCTATGATTATAGAACATTAAGTATATTATCCATACTTTGCACGCGGTATTTTTATTCACCGAAAATAATAATGGTTAAAATCAATGTTCATACATGGCGAAACTAATTTGTTGATTTTGTACAACTAAACTCTCCAGCGGTAACAGGCATCTTCTCTAGCGTCCAAAGTCCGTTGCATAGTTTTCCGACTAAAGCTATAAACGAACGTATATTGGCAGAAAAAAAGCATAATAATAGCTGAAGGCGGAGATAAGGAAAGATAGAGGAAGGAGTTTTATCGTTGCTGAGCCTATTTGTAAATTACTCAAGTTTAATGCGATCATAGATTGAATTTAACTCGGCTGCAATTGAGTTGATCAAGTCAAATTTGAGTTGAAGTTATTTAGATAGCTATTAAGTCCAAACTTGAGTTTTAAATTACTCAATGCAATTACACCATGAGTTCATTCGAACTTTTTATATATTAAAAAAATAGAATAAAAAATTTATGCTAAAAACCAACTTAATTTTTAATTCAGTTAAGCCTAATCAAATTGGATTCAAAGTTATGAAGTATCATATCATTTAGAGCTCAAACTTAAAAATTAAAACTTGATCAAGTTTAATTGCAATATTAACCTTAGAAAGAATCATATATATGTGTGTGTCGTGTGTACGAGAAAAAATCAATATTAATTTGGTCCATTACCAACATGTCTGTCATTTTAGACATATTAACTAACATATAAATCTCAAATCTTCAAAGCCAACAAAAATTAAGATCTAACGTCATAATTTTTATTTAATTGCTCTTTTCTTCCAAACGCATTCAAAATTTAAAAAATTCATTACATTTCAACCAATCACATTTTTTCTTGTTTTAAAACATTATAACCGGTTCTATTTTCCATTTGTCGTATATGATCACATGTGATTGATAGGAATAGGAGAAAGAAAAATGATACCATATTTGAATGGAAAGCTTTATCTTTCCCTACAGGACTTAACCCTTGCCACTCTCGACTTTGGTCAAAGCCACTCTTTTGCTAGCCCTCAATTTGATAATACTCAAGCCCCGCCTCCCAAAAAAGATTCAATGCTGCCATTACATAACGTGTTGGGGAGGGTCGTAGGTAGACATCAATTTTTTTTTTTTAATAAACAATGCGAATAATGCATCATCTATCATAATTTTGAAAAAATATATATACAAAAATACCCACTAAACTTTAAGAGTAGCACAAATTGAATCCCTGAACTTTAAAAGCGTGACTTTTGACCCTAGAACTATAAACAATTAGCAAATAAGTCCAACCCGTCTTTTTTTCCTATTCTTTTTCCCGTAAATATTCGTACAAATTCATACAAAATCCGTCCAAAAAAAGTACAAACAATAAATTTTTTATACAAAAAATACAAAATAGACTTATTTGTTAATTACTTATAGTTTTGAGAGTCAAAAGTCATGGTTTTAAAGTTCAGGGTGTCAATTCGTACTACCCCTAAAGTTTATGAGGTGTTTTTGCATTTTACCCTATAATTTTATCAAAACCTAGATACCATTAATCAATACTTATTGCATATTAGTACCATTGAAACATTTGTCCTACACCAGTGTAATCTTCAATTCATATAAGTAATTGAAGTTTTATTATTTAGTTAGCCAAAAAAGAAAATCCTAATTAGCATTGATTTGGTATTTAATGAAGTTGAGCACCAAAATTCGATAGAATCAACTACTTCCTTGAACCTGTGTGCTAAGGAATAGGTCATGTTGTATATTCATCAATTGAGGATCCACCTGAAGTTAATTAAGACACAAAGTATAACCCCATACATACCCTATTTAGAACTTGTAACCACATATAAAAGGTTTTCCATACGATGATATCTTCTATTTTCTTAGTAAAATAAGATATCATATGCATAAATTTGTTAATACTAGAGCTACGAACAAGCCGAACCACTCACAAGCTACTTGATCTTGATTAAGAAATGACTGAGCTCCAGTTTAAAAAAAAAAAAAAAAAAACCTTTTACCTAAAGAGTTCAGCTCAAGCTCTTATTTAAACTCGCAAGCCGACTCATAAACAAGCTCGTTAATAGGCTCTTGAACAAGTTCGCTAATAGAGTCGCTAACAAGCTAATTAGTAAGCTTATAGGCTTTATATTTATGATATATATATAATTGTAATAAAAAAAATTCTAGTTAATATATATGTGTATATATTTTAAAGCTCTTCTTTATTATTTTAAGGTTATAAAATAATTAAAGTGTGAAAATTTTAAATGAAAATGAACCAAGTTAAATGAAAATGAATCCAAGTTTGAGTTTAAAATAATGTTTATTTATTTAAACTAGTTAGATTCGATTTTGAATTTCAAAATCGGTAACAAGCTTGACCAAGGCTCAATCAAAAGCTTCTCTTGAGCGTGAGTCGAAGTTGTGCTTATGTTTAGATTTCCTCATATTATTTTATGTCATATATCAAAACTCACTGTGTTTGCATTTATTGTAATTTCTTTTTAAAATTATAATGACATACTTTTTTTTTTCCCAAAATAATGACATAGGATTCGACTATCATTAACTTTTAATAACATGAATAATTTAAAAAAAACCATAGAACTTGAAAAAACCTTTAGATTTGACAAGATATAATATGGTTATAGAAAGACATTAGACAGGTTCTTGTTAGATTTTTGGAATACTCAGTATTCACTATCCATGCTACCTTGAACATATAAATTCTCCTCGTACTCTGGATTTTTCTTAACTTGACCCAAAAGTTGTTCTAATATTAACTTAACATTCACTATATTAATTTATTAGCTAGCCTCCTGAATTAGATATCATTACGGGTCGATTTTGAACCTAGAATTGACCTGACCCATCACCAGTGGTTTTTGAACCAAAAATCAACTCAGTGATGGCGGGTTGAACTGGCAAAGAATCCATCAATTCTAGCAGGTTCTTATGGTTTCAGCCCCAAAAACCATCTGACCATCGAGTCAAGAACCAGTGGTTATAGAACTGTCAATTCAAGAACTAGTTGACCAGTATAACTGATAATTCTTGAGGTTCTACAGCACAAAAATTTAAAAGAAAAGAAAATTATAACAAATTGTAATAAAAAAACAAATAGTTAAAACTCTTTTCACATAAATGATAAAAATTTATTTCCTATTCACGATATTTAATGTATTGTTATTAATAACACAAGTAATAAATATATTTAAAATCATATGTTGTTAAGTTTATGTAGCTTCTTATCAAAGTAGCATTACTTTCTTAACAATGTGTGACTTGTTTTTTGTATTGTTGAGACTTTTTATGATGAACCAAGGATGGTTATAATCTTATTTTAATAAAAGAATGTATTGCTCAAATGCTTCGCAACTTAGTTAAGCTACATTTAAAAAGCAAAATTTGTTTTTGATATGTTTGAGCTTTAATGTGCATATATATGTTTGTGTTTGTTTGTGTGTTGTTCCCTATAGATTGTATAGGAAAAAATTGTCATGCCCCAGTCTTGATCATAGCCTTTATTGAAGGCTTGATTGGTCTAATCAAAGTGTAAATCTAAGGCATGATAAATGGAACAAAACAAGATGCACAGACTTGGTCACAAGTCACATCGAGGGCTGGATAAGTTTAACTCCAAGGTGAGATAAGTTTAAATCTAAGGCTTAACAAGCATAGACTTCGTCACAAAGTAAATTGAGGCACAACGAATTTAGGGCACTACAAGTCCAGTATACAATAGTTTAAAAAATAGTCGTTGTAAACTTTTAAATTTAACCGTTGGAGGTTCTTTTGAGAGTGAACAGCTTTGTTTTTAAAGCTGATATAAATAGAATGTTTTTTGGTGATTTTTAGCATGGATTAAAGGAGATAGAAGAGATTACATCTTTACTTGCATATATTATGTAAAAATACTCTTTGTGTTTGTGTTTGTTTCTGTTAAGTGAATAGTGTTATCAGTGAGGTTAGTGAGCTAATATTGTAAGACACTATTCATGCATTTGTTTGTGAGTGTTCTAGTGAAGTCCTCATGCGTTGAGACACCCGTGTGAAGTCTTACATGTTAGGTAGGCATTGAGTGAAGCCCTCTTTGTGACGAAATGTGAAGCCCTCTGTTGGTGAGGCATTGTTGTGAATTTCTCTTTGTGAGATAATTGTTTTGGTTGAATGAATTCTATGAAGTCCTCCTTAAGTGAGGCAAATTATGGATCGTGAAGACAAGGGGGTGGGTTAAACTCCATGTTAAAACTGGTATAATCTTCTCCTTTCCTTATCTCTTTATTATTATTGTTGTAATCATGCGTAAAAAGATTAAAAAAAAGATAATGATTGCTTAAGTAAACTCAAAATTGGTTTAAAAACCACCTCATAACTTCCGCTTCCTCAATTGTGCGTATAATCAAGCCTAGTGATGCATGGTTTTTTAACAATTTATATCTTCAATATTTTATAATGTCACATTGCTAATATAACAATTAAAAAGTGCAAGTGATTGTATATAAATAAATACTTAATTGTAAAATTTCTTTTAACTAGTGGGTTATAAACAATTATTGTTAAACTCAATGTTATTTTAAATTAAAATTTAATTTTCATTTTTTTCTTACTTAAATTAAGTAAATTATTTAATTAATTTTTATTTTTTTATTTCACGATTCTCTATTCCACCAAACCATGAGAACTGATAGTTCCTAAGAACAGGAGCCGAACTAGCTCCTATTAGTCCGGTTCTGATTGCACCTTTTTGAAACCGAGAACCAGTAGTTCGGGTTCCATTCCAAATCCGCACTGACCCATGATAACCTGTATCCAAAATCCAATACAAACGGATTGCACTCTTCTTTCCACCTTCAAAAGGCTGAGCTGGGGGTTTCTACCCTCTCCACATTTCTAGCGCATAATATCTTTTGGAGGGTTTCAATTTAAGGAGCCAAGACTATGGTTGAAAGGCTCCCGATCTGAAACCGGATTCAATGGTTCCTTAGAATCAACTACGTCTAATGATCTTCACAACATATGTAGATAGTTTCAGGATTGGGACACAGTACAACTTCGGACCTAAATCTACAAGTCTTATGAAATCAAATGTCCGTAGTAAATTTGTGGTTGCAAATTATTTTTACATATTAAGCTGAACCCATCTAGTTGAAATGAGACTTAAAACACACAAAACATGATTATTAACAAGTGAAGAAACTAACTCACATAAATTATATCATACATAACATGATTCAGATACATACACATATATATATTGAACCGATTTAAAAACATGGTTCTTTCTTATTCCCAATATTCTCCACAACCCTCCCTTTTCTCCATAACATAATAAAAACATGTACTAATGTCCTAATAGAACCCTCTTTATTTTGCTAAGAGATGCAACAAGCATGTGGATTCTCATCACTAAAAGCTGAGGTGGTGGAAGTCTCTCAATAACATACAAAGGTTGATAGTAATGGGGCATCATTCTCCTAATACCCTCGTCATCAAGAAAATTAACAACTACACCACCTTCACCTTCATAAGTATTATAATTAATGATCTTTGTTTCCTCTTCTTTAGTTTCACCATTTGGGTCTCTGTTTTCACCACCACTTTCCTCTTTCTTTGCTTCTTCTTGGGGTTTTTCCTCATCCTTTGCATTATTTGTCTCTTCCTTCTTTTCTTCCGGTTTTGGTTCTTCCTGTGGTGGCTTGTCTTCACCTTCCTTCTTCTCTTCTTGCTTTTCCGTGCGGGTTCGGGCATGGGCTCGGGCTCGGGTTGACGAACGATCTTGGCTTGTTTTTTGGTACGTCTATAGACATAATCTACCAGCTTGTTTGCATCCATAGTCCCTGTGACAGTGACCTTTCCAGTGCTCAGCTCCGTCATGGCTGTTTGAACTCCTGTAGAGACCAAGTATATGTCGTTAAAATGTTGTTACTAGTGGTTAAATTTTATGTTGGTAGTGTAACAAAATTTGAAATCTTGGAGTTTGGAAAAATATAATACACACCAATCGGCATGTATAAACTACGTATATTATTGAATATATGTTGCTATACCAATCCGCATGAATACTATTGACCGTAGGGTTAATTAAGGGAAAAAAATAATTAAATCCGTGGAGTTTATATTATTGAATATATATGTTCCAATATATAGTGGTTGTGTTTATATATGACTATAAATAGGTCTGGTTTCAATAAGCGCTAATTAGGAGCGATGCATCATATGGTTATCTTAATAATGATTTTGAGAAATAAGAATATTCAACAGATATAAAGTTTCATTATTAGCAATTAAATTGGGTTTATTATAAAATACTTATTTATATTTTGGTCTATTTATAAAAACATGACCTATGTTATTTTTTCATGATAAATAGGGGCTTTAGTTTTATCAATAGTGTCTATATTATTAAATGCTATTGGAAAGACACATATCAACGCATTATTGGTTTAAGAAAATTAATTTAATAAAAAAATATTATTAAATAAAATTAAATATTTAAATTATTATAAATTTTTTAAAAAAGAGAGAAAATAAAGAAAAAAGAAAAAATGTAAGGAAAGCTCTAAATTTTTTTTTAGATTGATAAGATACTAACACGTGTCTTTTTATAATTATAAAATAATATTAACACTTTTAATTATAAAATACAAGTAATTTATTTGTTAAAAGAATTAATACAAATGATGTGTTTGTAAATAGGACAAAATATAAGTAAAAATTTTATAATTAACTGTAATAAATTTTACTGGCATCGTATCACAATATCACTATTATTTGCTTTGTGTATTACCAGACATTATATATAAACGACATATCGCTTTACATGCATCCACGGTTTCTTTTAAGGATGGTGTTATACATAAACAACTAACACTCATTAGAAGAATATATGGGATGAATTATTTTAGTTAATTAAGTTTTTCCTTATAGCAAAACAATGACTTTAGGCCCCCGAACCACTTTTATTAGGTTGGTCGAGATTACGACAAATTTCAAATACCTAAAAAGGCCAGCTGCCTGGAAAGCACATGTAAAAGTCCAGTCCGAATTTAACTTTTATAAAAGAGAAAAGCAAAACTTTTTACGTAAGTTCTTTTTTTTTTCCACGTAATAAAATGCACCCATCCCATCAAAGGGTCAAAATATAATATATAAGAAAAACAAAAGTCTGGAAATAAAGATCCACGTTTAATTATATTATTTTATAATTATGGATTCTACTTCTAATAATAATAATAATGTTGTTAATACTTAATACCATATGGGTTGCAACAGTCCTCACTCCAACTTCCTATATTTAGTAAAATTTGAAATGAGAAATAGATTTAAATGGATTGTATAGTTTGTGAATAAATTAATCTCTAATTCAGTTAGAAGTTCCACATATGATTATCCAAAGGTATGTAGGATATCTATACGGATTCATCCACCCACAATGAATCAAATATTTTATTCAATCAAATAAGGAATTTGGCAAGCAAGAATATTCTCTTTTCAGACACTGTAATATATAATCTAATAATATGTATGTATGGGAGGGGGAAAAGGTTAATCAGAAGCTGAGATACACCTCTCATTTTGAGTATCTTTCTTTTAAGTTGCTCAGCACATGCTTCACAATGCATGTTTACGTTAAGCTCCACAGTTGCCAATCCAGTAACCTGACATTAGGGAAAAATAATAATATTTAACATCCCATGAATTTGGAAGATATAAATAAAAATTCAATATTTTAACTACTATTAAATCGATTCGATCCTATTAACAGATGTCTCGAGATACTCTTATTGCGTTCTTTTTTTTTTTTCTTTCTTTTCTTTTTCAGTGTGTTGAGCTCTAATGGGAAGAGGAAGAAAGGAGAGACCTGTGAAGGACTGTTTCTGGCAAGGGCTCTCCTTCAGGTGGAGGCAAGGGAGAGAGAACTTTGGCTCTACGCTTTGTTTTCTTCATAATTCTATTGCAAACAGCTTGAGGATCCACCATGCCTTTTAAGGTCACTTGGTTTGCTGCCATGTCTATAACAACGCCCTCCACTCCTGATAATACCATAAAATTATGAGCTAGTAATAATTCTAACCAAATTAGAAACACATGTGCAAAAGTACGTCTAGATTCGACGCTTCGTGGTATTTGATGTCAAACATACTCAAGATTAGTGACTTTTATTTACAATAATATTAAGAATATTTAGCAAATGTCTTGATTATGAAATATTAATAAAAATAATAATGGCATGAGCATGCTAGAGAAGAAAAGAAAAAACACACCTCTAATTTTCATGATGGACCTCTCAATTTTTTTGGCACATCCAACACAATGCAAGTCCACATACAAAATACATGGAGATGGAGGCTTTGGCTTCTCCTTTTTCTCCTCTGCCTTCTCTTTTTTTTCTCCTCCGCTGTCTCTTCCTTTTTCTCCTCTTTCTTTTCTTCAGCTTTAGGTTGCTCCTAAATATCACCACAAAGTGAGAATAAACTATAAAAACTAAATCAATGTGCAATTACTTCTAAACTAAGTAACAAAGTTAAGACACCATCATAATCCCTTATGCAATTTATGAAAAACATGAAAATTATCATGGAAAAATATCCATAATGCATTACCTGTTTTGCTTCTTCACCCATTATTTTTCTTCTACTAAAACTTCAACCCTTTTGAGTACGATGAGGAAAAGGAAGACACAAGCCCTATGGATTTTCAAGTAAGTTTTGGAGGTTATATATGTAGGATGATTGCAAATGCAATGTTGGGATGGTGGGGGATATTGTTTGTAAGAATTATACAAAGGAGAAGTTGTATGATTCCAAAGCACATGCAATGCAACTAACTAATGCAAAGAACCTATGATTAGTTTAATATTTCTTTTTTTAGGTACTTTATATTCTTCAAGAATGAAGAGGTGGAAGGGGGAGAAAACAATGGAGAAGAGTTGGCAGATTTATAGAAGGGAGGGTCATTGAGAGAGAGAGAGAGGGATCCACATCATCCACCGAAAGGTGGTTTGATGAATTAATGCTGATGAAGTGTCATATGTGAAATCTCATGTGCGGACAATCTAAGAATCCTTCATTGTAAAGTATTCCTGGTATTAGGACATATTAAATCGTGTGACTTGGATTAACAATTAATAATCCTCTGAAAATTAACAACTAAGGAAAAGAAAAAAGTTATGAAAATTTTACCTTTTGCCTTTTGTTGTTGAGTCTTCAATTTTTGATAATATTGTAAGGAGCTATTTACATATTTGTCTGTGAGTGTTTTCATGTAGTCCCCATGTGTTGAGGCATTTGTGTGAAGTTCTACATGTGTGTAGGCAATTGATGAAGTTCTCTTGACGAGACATTTGTGAAGTCCTCGTATTGAGGTAATGTAAAGTCCTCTGTTGGTGAGGCATTGTTGTGAAGTCTCTTTGTGAGGCAACTATTTTTATTGAATGAAGTGTGAAGCCTCCTTCAGTAAGGAAAATTCTGGATTGTGGAGACTAAGTGGTGGGCCAAACTCCACGTTAAATCTGGTGTAATCCTCTCCTTCCCTTATCTCTTTATAATTATTGTTGTTATTATGCATAAAAGGATGAAAGAGACAATGGTTGGCTAAGTAAGCTTAAAATTGATTTAGAAACCCGCCTCGTAGCTTTCACTTTCGCTTCTGCATCTACATGTGAGTGTAAACAAGCCTAGTGATGCATGGTTTTTCAACAATTGGTATCAAAGTAAGTCTTTAGGGTTAATGCTTAACTGCATCTTAAATAAAAGTTTCTGTATTTTTTAAAAATGATAGGCTTATGTGTTTTTGTGCACTTAAAAGTGATTTATTTATTAAATATAATTTAAGTCTTTTAGTTGAGCATCATATCTTTACAAATGAGCTTTTACCTGAATACTTAACTGAGGGAGTTAAGTTGCATTTGATAAGTTTTTTATTACATGTGGCTAGGGAATCTTTAATTAACCATAGTGCTAAGTTGAAGGGGAGCAATGCTGTTGAATAATTATTCTTATCAAAAAAGGGAAAATTGATGAACCAAGAGTGGTTACAATCTTATTTTGATGAGAAAATGCATTGCACAAATGCTCCACAACTTAGTTAAGTTATATTTAATAAACAAAAACTTATTTTTGATATGTTTAAGTTTTAATGTGCATATATGTATACGTTTTGTGTTTTTGTGGAGATTATGCAGGTTTTTAGCATGAACAAATTAGTAATGAACAGTCGCAGTCGAAGGCAAGTCAAACCTAAGACCAAAGCTTGACAAGTCAAAAAATGCAGAGCCATTGGTCGAGGGTCACGTCGAGGGCTCGATGTGTTAGTTAGTCAGGGCAAGACAAGCTCAAAACCAACACTCGATAAGCTCAAACAAACACAACTCTGGTTGAGAGTCAAAACAAGACGCGACAAATGTAGGGTATGACAAGTTTAAATTCAAGACTTGATGAAGTCCACGTAAGCAAAGACTTGATCGAGCGCTAAAATGAGGGCACGACACTTTATGGTACAACGGGATTTAGGGCACGACGGTCTAAAAAATAGACGTTGCAAACTTTCAAATTCGACCATCAATGGTTCCTTTAAGGAAAAACAGCTATGTTTTTAAAGTTGCTATATATAGAGTATTTTGGGCTGTTTTTTTTTTTTTTTTCTTTTAAAGAGAGAAGAGAGTAGAGCTTAATAGGATGAGATTGTGTGAAAATATTCTCTTATTTTGTGTTTGCATTTGTTGCGTAAATAGTATCATAGTGAGATTAACGAGCTAATATTATAAGGTACTATTCATGCATTTATTTGTGAGTATTTTAGTGAAGTCTTCATGTGTTGAGGTACTTGTGTGAAGTCCTACGTGGGTATAGGCAATTGGTGAAGTCCTCTTGACGAGGCATTTGTGAAGTCCTCATGTTAAAGCAATGTGAAGTCCTTTATTGGTGAGGTATTGTTGTGAAGTCCTCTTCATAAGGTAACTGTTTTAATTGAATAAAATGTGAAGTTTTTCTTAAGTGAGGCAAATTGTGAACCATAGAGACTAGGGAGTGGGCCGAACTCCATATTAAATTTAGTGTAATCTTCTCATTCCCTTCTCTCTTTAAATCGGTTTTAAAAACCCGTCTTATAACTTCTGCTTTTGCGCATGTATGTGTAAACAAACCTAGTGTTGCACTTTTTTTTTTCAACAAAGAGGATGATGATCCCAAGCTCCTGAAATAACATACTTTGATAAGATGTTAATGTCATTGTAGTGACAAAACAATTTGTTAATACAAAACTATTATAGCTAATAAAATTAGTTTAGTAGGAAAGAATCTATAAAGAAGCTAACGAATGGAATGAGACATTCATCACAATAGGAAGACTAGCCTTAAGAGGAAAAAAAATTGTAAAGGAAAACTTTTGTCTTAAAAAACATCAATTATTAACAAATTTGCAAGGAATTTGTCATAGTATAATTATAAATCAACAGAATATGTGATGAATTACCATTGAATTTGTAATACATACATACACACATCGCAAATTCTTCTCTAAGCAATTTTCTGGTGGGAAGCGTCATTTTTTCTTCTCAAAAGTTGTTACAATTTTATCTATATATAATATAAATATAGAGATGGATAATTTGTCTCTAAAAGTTAAAAATAATATATAAATATATAAACAATTGGAAGGCTATAAGTTGAGACATTTTGCTCTTTTGAGGAAGACAAAATTCATCTTCCACTATAGTGCATCTTGAAACTTCTTATTAGAGACCAAAAAAAAAAAAAAAAAAAAAAAAAAACCTTTGTGGATTATTCCAAAGTATGCAAAGTCATGTAGCTTCAAGAATATCAACATGAACTGCTTGAATTGTCAATGCTCAAATGATCACTTGAGAATGTTTGATATTATACATTGACCAACTTTTAAATGAAATTTTTCATCAAGACACTACTATAAATCTTTTTTAGTGCATATGAGTGATCTTTCCCACACTCACATAATGTTAAATATATTTGATCAGTCATGGTTGATTTCTAGAAAGCTTTTAGATAAGAAGTCATTGTTGGATATGATTCAAAGAAATTTTTTTCTATGTTGTTTCTAGAATAGTCCCTTCATCATCATTCATTGAATGTATTTAGTTACAATGAACTCTTACATGCAAGTAACTTGTAATGAATTTTATTTAATTAGTCAATGCAATGAATATTGTTTAAGTGTGAAAAATATTGAATACTATTTATGTACTTATTATCATATATATATATATGTATAAGGAATTTTCTTTTTTAAAAAATCACAAAAAATGATACATAAATTTGTGATATACAACTATTTCTTACGTAATCGAATTTATAATCGCTGTATTGAAAAAAGTAATCTTTAAATTAATAAATTATTAAATTATTGATTACTTAATACCTTTCTAAATTAATAAAATTTCATGATTCCAACATTATTAATTTATAAAATATACTACATTTGATAATGAACACTATATGATATGGACTTACTATATGTGTCTGCGTAAAATTGCTTTATTGTATATAGTAAATGTATATTAGATATTATTATATGCTTCCATCAACATGTTAACACGAGATTGCTTTCTCCCTTTCATTTCTCCGGTTGGGATCGGTAAACCATTGAGATTCGCACTCTGATGACAAAGTTCTGCGTCTAAATAAAATTAACGTACTGGGAAATCGTAGTCACATGGTTTGCTTCCCTTAGACCACAAAACAAAACATGCATATGTCAATTTTATTCCTTCCATCCTTTCCTTAATATTTTATCTCTTTTGTTGTCCTTATAGCTCACCTGAAAGCTTTAGTAGGTCTTCCCATTTCGTCGTACTTTCCGTCTCCAGAAAAAATTAAAAATCATCCCATATTTTCAGATACATCTTTTATCATATTACCTAAATTTTATAATTAATCAATTTAATATCTAAAAAATTTTTCGAATATATCACTAATACTCCTATTATATTAGTTAAAAACATCAAAATTGATAACGTTAACTAATTTAATAAAAGTATTATTAGTATACATAAAAAATATTTTAAATATCCATATCTATTTATATATTTCCTCAAAATTCGTATACAACTCACAATATTAACCTACCATATTAACCCAGTCAGTTGTAAGGACCTTGCAGGGGAAGAATTTACCTAAATATGCTTTTTCACCACCTTACCATATTAACCCAGTCAGTTGTAAGGACCTTGCAGGGGAAGAATTTACCTAAATATGCTTTTTCACCACCTTTTCTAGAGTCTACCAACATCATGGCTGCTAACTTGTTGGGTGTACATAGCCCATCCCATCAAATCAAACGCCGACTAGTTCTTATGCAAGGGAAAGTAAACAACCAACTTTTCTTGGTTGTATACCTCTCTCTAGTCTCTGGAACTCAATGGAGAAACCAGTCAAAAAATGGTAAATGTCCAGTTCAAAAGCATAAATGCAAAAGCCATGCCAGCATACCAAGGGATTGAAATTGAAAATTAGTGGAAAAATGACTCATTTGGAGACATTGTGACAGAAGATATTCCAACATGCCACGTAATGTCATTATTGACCAGACAACTACTCGGAACATCTAAATGGTTAATATAAAGGGACATAGGTAAGTTAGGTTTCACCAAACAACATAACTTTCTATTTACCTGAATATGCAAAATTGTAATTCCAAGAAAGGGGCAAAAGTAAATAGGAAGCCATGGAAATTTGGTTTCTGGGTGATTTTTATGATTACGTAATACCCTTTTAACTATTATAGAGAGACATATGAAAGTTAAGTTCACCTATTTGCATATCTTTCCACCAATCTAATTCGTAATTGTAAAACCAAGAAAGACTCAAAAAGAAAAGCAAACCCTAGGAATTAATTTTTCGGGTGATTTTCATTAATTAAGTATCCTTTTTTTTTTTTTTTGCCCCCAACAACATTATTTATTACATTGCGTAAAGGTTGGGAATCAAAATTTAGAACTATTTCATCCCATTCATTGCAATAAACCGCACGGATCTTGGGTAATTAAGTATCTTTTAGTTGATATAAATTATATGGATTGCTAATTACAACATTAAC
This sequence comes from Combretum micranthum, assembly GCA_024138025.1. NCBI lineage: Eukaryota > Viridiplantae > Streptophyta > Magnoliopsida > Myrtales > Combretaceae > Combretum > Combretum micranthum. Next base: position 53,106 of record JAMXBD010003224.1, on the reverse strand, counting down.
TAAGCGTTCGAATACTATTTGGATATGTGTGGAAGTCTATCAATAGATGAAGTGGTACAGAGATCTTTTGATACATACATGAAATCATCTCAAGGATTAACATATTGAAATTTATGTTACTTGGATATTATTATGATTGCAGCATATTTCCTCGTACCCTAAGTTGTTGTATTTTTGCCCAAATGATATAAGTTTCATTTGCAAAATCTAAGTATAACGAGTGTGTACCATTATTATTAAAAAAAAGTTAATAATATATAAATTAGATTAAATTAATTACTAAAATTTAATTACAAAAGCACGTCTATGAAATAGGATATTGAAGTTTATATACAAATCGCGTGTCACACCCCCTATATCACATTATAAAGATATGATATAGCATTTAATTGTTAACAAGACATAGCTCAATTGGTAAGTGCATGCATAGATGCTAATACAACCGTATTTTAATAATTTTTTATTAATACCATATTAAGTAATTAATTTTAATTAGGACAACAAATAGACTACAAAAGCCTGCAAAATATAATTGGTTTCTTCAAAAAAAGATGTAAATTTCTTCTAAAGGAAGTTTTTTCCATAAAAAAAACATGTGATTTTTCAAAAACACATAAAATTGCATCAATTTCAAGTAAAATAACTTGTGCATTGACTTATATAAATAAATATTTAAACTTTTTTTGTGATTGTACTTTAAATAAAGGGCTTTAATCTAAGCGGCTTATATTAATTGGTGACACTGTTCACTGTTATTCTTATTTATTATCAATTTTTGCTCCACTATGCCATTAATGTTATTAACCACCGTATCTTTTGACTTAGTTGTCTTCCAAAGAAACTAGAAACATGTTATAAATCTAATAATAAACTATAGAGTTTTTGTAAATCTCTTTAATGAAAGAGACTCAATTATACATCTAATCCATCTTCAATATATAATTTGACATAACCAAATTCTATATTATTTGACATTCACTTGCAAAGATATGCAAGGTAAGTTCGACCTACCAATATTCTACGTGTCTAAGAAGGTAACTGTTATCTAGAAAGAAACAAAAAGAAATAGCAAATCCATGGAGAATTGGTTTCAGGTGACTGCACATTAAAAAAGTAACGACTGGCTAATATAGAGAGACATATGCAAGTTAAGTTTTACCGACCAACATATCTTTCTATGTATGTAATGTTGTTATAATTATAAAACCATGAAAGAGCCAAAAAGAATTAGGGAAAATCCTAAGAAATCTGATTCCAACAGATTTTAGTTAATTTATTTGTTCCCTTTTTTTTTATTTATAACTGAAAATTAGGTGGAAGATAACAATAGGTTGTGTACACATCACCAATATAGGGCCGGTTTAAGAGATTCTAATCGAAGAGTGTAGACCCACAGTTATTTCATTGTTGGCTGGGCAATATTGAATCCAGATGATTGCTTGATTTTTATAACAAAATAATGCAATAATGATCATTTTCCACCAAGAAAAGATAGGCAATCATATTAAACCAACCCCCTTAATTAAACAACTTCAATTTTTTCTTTAAAATATAAAAGAAAAAAAAATCATATAACGTTTATTGATTAATAAGAGAATATTTAATTTTATTAGTAATGTTAATATCTAAAAAGCATTCGCAGAGGTTTTTAAAAGTCACCTAATACTAATACTATGGGGAAAAAAAAGTTAATATTGCAAATAGTATCTTAATTTTAATAAAATATGTAATTAGGTACCTAAAATTTTGAATTGATCAATTTAGTACTTGAAAAGAACTTTTCTTACACGTCAATAATATCTTTAAAATTAGCTAACATTGTCACCCTGCATGGTATTTTTAAGCTATATGACAAAAGCTATCGACGTACATAAAAAGTTCTTTTAGGTATTAAATTAATCTATTTCAAAGGTCATGGATCTAATTACATGTTTTATCAAAATTCAAGTCTCATTCACAGTATCTACCACAAGAAAAGAACTTATTATCTGTAATTTACCATACATCAATCTATGTAACATCTTAATTTTTCTAAATTTTTTTGTTCATCATCCCCAATATTGAAGTATTAGCCAACAGAGGTTGCCTCCGTTGGCAAAGACGTCTCTCATGACCTTCAGTAATCATGGGATCGTGAAAAAGATGTCTCTTTTGGCTCGGATTATGAAGTCGATCCTTGTCAACATTAGGACGATGCTGATAGATCATTTATTCTAACCATATAAGGGTATGGTATTGCCTAATGGATCTCTCCATAAATAGTGGAGAGAGGAATCATGTCTCCTGTAATGATGATCACACTCAAAATCATCACAAAATTTTTTAATAGCAAAATGAAAAATGTTGAAGTATTATACATGGTTTTGGCATATACAATGAATGCATAACCATCAACATTTTCATTGCAACTTGACAAAGTTCATAATTGGGACAGCTGGCTGGTTCACTTTGGGTTCAAGAATGATTCTTCCAACTTTTTAAGGATCAGTGGATCGTGGTACATAGTTAAAACTTAAAAGTTTATTGCGATGGGTAGAACTGAAGTTAGCGAAAAGGTTTCCTTTGCACAGGTCAATCGAGTCTTCCAATTTTCACCTGGAGGTATACGTGTGTGTGTGCATATATATATATAACACATGGCTGGATCTAGAGCGTTGCAAGTGCAAACTGTTAAATGGGCAAATCCAGTCTGTTCAGCGATGAGTAATAATTAAAGGGGTCTGTTCATTTTGACCTATTTGAGAATTTTTAAACTAACCTGACTCATTTCATGATCCATTGCTAATCCAACAACCCATCATCGTTTTATTGAAACTAAACAAAAAAGGATAAAGAATCATTTATTTTGAATTAAAACTCAAGATAATTTATAAAAATTTCTTTAGTTAATAAAATGTGTTAAGAATAGTAGTTTAACTTCTTCATACTACATGAAAACTTTTAATTTTATTATATTTTTTCACCATATCTAAATACGAAAAAGACTAAAGTGCCTTTATTATTAACTTGGAATAGTGTAGTATCCAAATTCTTAAAATTATCATTTATTGGTTAAAACTTTAAAATGATTCATTTTAGTATATCTATCAAGCTATATTTAGTGTGTAATTTTTTTTTTTTTATCCACATTAAGAATATGAGCTAACATTATTAAAAACTTCCACTTAAAGGCTTACACCTTTGTGGAAATAAAAATAGAATTTAGGGCATGGAGAAATTAGGGAAATGAAATTAAGATAGGCTTAATTTAGTTAACAATACCTGAACTTTTTTTATTAAAATTTTCTCATAAAAAGAAGTACCTGAATGATGAGCTGACGTGGTAGAGAATCTATATTAAAAAATTAATTTTTTTATTCCACGTTAGCATTTATTTTTTTCTTTTCTTCTGCTTTTCCCTCTCTCTCTCTTCTCTCTCTCTTCCCTCTCTCTATTGCACACCCTCTCTCTCTCTCTCTCTCTCTCTCTCTCTCTCTCTCTCTCTTCCCTTTTCTTCTTCTTCTTCTTCTTGACCTTCTTCCCCCTTGAGACAATAATTAGAGAGAGATAGTGCTAAATCCAATTAAAGTCAATCTATCTTTAATTTTTATAAATCTTTTGTTGATTTCATCTATTTAAGGAAATTGTATGATTACTGGCCCTGAAATAAAAATTACTGAAATACTAATTATATAAAATTAATTAAAAAATACTAATGCAAAATCACATCTTTAAGGGGCGATTAATAAATTTGCATGTGAATCTTATCTTAAATATGCGATTCATTAACAAATATGAAATCCTGTTAAAGATAAATTCACGTATAAAATAAGTGGATCGCCCTTTCAAAATGCAATTCATCATAGAAAAACGTGAAACGCCTTTGGAGATGCGATTCAACACTGTATGACTTTTGGCTGAATCGCATTTTCAAAAGGCATTTTATGTGTAAATTTTTTAAATGCCTATTCAATATGCAACTTTGCATTAGTACTTGTATAATTATTTGTATAATTTATATTTGTGTAATTTTTATGCAAAGTTTGTAGATATGTGTTTCACCCCCATCCATTCATTATAATTTTATGGATTTAGATTAAAAATTTTATACGATCAAATTAAAGTGAAAGGGATTACAGTTTAAAATTATTTGTATATTTATCAACTTAGATTCGAACTTATCCAAACAATGAACTAAATGGGTATTCATCTAGAATTTATAGCAACATTAAGAAGAACACGAACAAAATCAAAAGGACAAGATCTTTTAAAAAATGATCTTCTTCAAAAGAGAAACCCTCTCTCTAACCTCTCTCATACTTTCTCTCTCTCTAAAAAAACTTCATGGAAGAATACCATCGTTTCTCTCTCTAACTCCTCTTCACAACATTCAACATAGCACCAAGTCATAACAGCAACCATCAACACCATGACAACACATTAACATACACCCAAAGCCGAGACCATCTCCTTCTCCATCACACTGAAGTTTCCTTCTAAACCAACCCATATCTAAACTTGATGAGTCAAACACTTACCACAACCTTCACCAAACAACACCCAAAAATAGCTTCACCATCCTCACCTCTACCAAGCTCTTGTCGACAAACCCTATCCAATCGAATCACAATCTACAATACCAGAAACCATGTTGAATGTTATGGCTTGGTTTTAGCAGTTGGGGAAGATGGTTTGGTGAAGGATGCACAGCCACAGCATGGTGGAGGTCGCAGTTTTGGTTGTTAGGTATAAGTGGTTCATGTGGCCACGATTGATTTTGGTTGTCTGGGAAGTGGATCTAGTGCGGTAGATGAGAAGCTATGATGGTGAATTGGCTCAGTTCAATGAAAGATGTTGGATCACAATCTGCGATGGTCATGGGTAGTCATGGAGATGGGCATTGGTTGTTGTTTTGGTACTTGCCAAAGTCGCAGCTATGGTGGTGTGTTAGATCAAAGACGATGGAAAACTCAGAATTGCATTATTCATATTCTTCAAGTTTTTGAATGAATGTTGTTAATTTTTGAAGTTTTATCAATAAATTTATCATCTCCACGATAAATCCGCTCAAAATTTGTGTAAAATAAGCTTATCAAGGTGTTATTTTCTTCTCCCTTCTTCTTCTTTCTTCTTCCTCCTCTTTCCCTTAATCTTCTGTCATTTCTTTTTTGTCTCTCTATTTCTCTGGTCAAGTAAATTACTTTTTTTATTTCTTTCCTTTTCTAAATATAACAAAAATAAAGAGAGGGGGACAAGTAAAAAGAAAAGAACAATAAATAAATATGCTGACATGGAAGAGAAAAATTAATCCATTAAGAAATGAGTAATTATGGAACTTTTTTTTTTTTTAGTAAAATGTACCTCTTTAATAGTAGGTTCTTTATCAATAGATGTTACTTAGCTGGTAAGGCTTCGGTCCATAACCCCCAGTGATCATAGGATCGATTCTTGCTGCAAGTAAAGGTGTCTTTCTTATGTCTAGGGTCATAGGATTGGTCTTTATCAGCGTTTGGTCGCTACCAGTAGGTCACCTACCCTACCCAATTATGGATATTGTGTCGCCTTGGTGATCTCCACTATAAAATATGGTGGAGAGTAGCTATGGTCTCCTACGGAAGTAATCGAAGTCAAAGTTGCCACAAAATTCGTTATAGCCAAAAAAAAAAAAAAGTAGGTTCTTTAATCTGGTCAAGATCTCTTATCCTAGTGAAAGGAAAAAATTATGTGTATGCATCATGTCAACAAAACATAACATCTATAAAAGCTACTCATAATAGAAAAACTAAACTGCAAATTGTAAAACTTTAGCCAATAAAGGGATAAAGGTACCAAAAGTGCAGGTGCTTTTGACTTTTTGTAATTCAGCATCTAAACTTTCAATTTTAATAATTTAGTGCTTATAATTCAATTTAGTGTCTCTATTAACAGAAAAGTTAACATCAATACACTTTTTTTGTATTTTAGTGTTTCTACTTTAGTTTTAATTGTATTTTGATATCTATACTTTAATTTTGATGCACTTTAGTATCTATTCACTAGTTAATTTATTAAAAATTAATATTTTTCTTTTTTAAGTGATATATTATTTTAAAAATTAAAGGAAAGCTATGTATTAAATTCATTGAAAATTAATTTTAGATTTTTATCAATATATTATTTCAAAAAAAAAATAAAATTACTTATATATGATAAGTTTGATTGTACATAATCTTTTGCATATACTGTTTGATTTTTTCAAATCTTATATCAAAAAACTCTCAACATCGATTTTATTCAAAAATAAGATCTTGCTATGTCTTTCAAGATAAAATAGGGTAGGAAAAATTTGAAATATTATAATTTGTAAATCAAGTGTCATTTGCCTTATAATAAGGGTGAGCAGGTAATCTTGTTATAATTGATACCCACCAAGCCCTACTTGACTAGGTAGGTTTTAGGTGAGTATTAAGAATCAATAGATAGGTTATAGGAATAGAATTTCCAAAACCTGCTCCCACAAGGTAGTGTACGGGTATGAGTTTTCTATACCCTATACTATCTTAGGACATATACTCTGATAGATAAGGTGTAGATTTCTAGTACATTATACTTATCCTATAAAAATCGTATAAAATAATATTAAGTTATTAACAATAAAAAAGTATTGTTTGTTTCTATTAATTTTTTTGTTAACATCAATATTATTTAAGGCTGTAACACTTCTTCGTTATCTTTACAATTTGGTTTTTAATAATGCTATGATCTTTTAATTACCATTAATGGTTTAACCTGAAAAATATTTTATATATTATCATGGATAATTAAATTAAAATACAAGTCTTTAATGAATTTTTGGTAAATTTATTTATTCTTTTATAGCTTCTGTTATTTTTCCCTTTTATCCCTTCATAAGAAATTGCCTTGTTATGTGGATACAATGCTGGTATTTAACTCATGGCCACCACTTTTTTTTTTTTTTTCAATTCTTATGCTATTGTTCACATCCACAAGATTTAAAATTATCCAATATTTTCTGATACTATTGTACCCTGAAATTGTTTATTATTAATGTAAATTAGAGTAAGGATAGAATGAGACTATGAGAAGAGGAAAAGAAAAGTACATCGAAACTCTTCTGTTGATGAAAACATATTGGATATTAACTAAAGTGAAAAATAACTTGCATTATGAAGGCTAAAGACATAAATGTTTTAATGATTTACATTTTGGATATTAATTGTAGGGACAAGTTATATTATAAAAGTGTCGATTATCTTTTTGTGTCATCTATTATAAACATCTTTAAGTTATTACAATGTAATTTATGTTTTTGGTTGTAACTTGTGTGTTTCAACTTTATAGTACCATTTGTACTATCAAATAAACATATTCGTAATATAATAGAATTTGAGATATTAATAAATTACTATTAAATTTCTTTCCACGATCCAAAGGTAATTTTGCTATAGCGAAAATTTGAAAACAATGTGATATTTCATATTATATAAAACTATATATACTACAATAATCTTAAATTTTAAAAAAGAAAAAAATTACAGGCTCCACAGGGTACCTTGTAAGTTCTACAAGGTTCAAGGTGGGTACCAAGTGATACAAATTAGGTTCCAGGTATAAGATTTAGTATTATATATCTTACAGGATAAAGTACAGGTGATGCTTTATATCCTATCCACCCTTTACCCACTCACTCTTACCTTATAGACATAAATTTTCAAATTTATTAAATAATACACCTTATATCTTATAACATTTGTTTAGATTTTCTTTTGTAATGTCCCCAAAAAATCATTTGCGAGATTGTTAAGAAATCCTCCCTCAATGCAAGCACATGAGTCAGTAAATACAAATCTTTCAATCCTAAGATCGATTAGAGACTTTTTAAACAGAGTTTTTTAATGACACCACAAAAAAAAAATCTAAATAAATATTTACAATAAATATAGGTATTATTCAACAAGTTTAAAATTTTATGTTATAAGGAAATGATATGTGATTTATAAATAATAACTATTTTCAAATTTTACTTAGTCTTTTTTATCTTGGAATACATAGTAAGATCTTATTTCCAAATATGAAAAATATCAAATTTACCATATTAACTTCATACAAAAGTTTAATTAGATACCTGAACTTTGAAAATGTTAATTTAATACACAACCAAAGATTTCATGACTTTTTTTACTATCTTACTAACAATGTTTGACTTGTTTTGTATTGTAAAAGACATACCTATTAGTATTAAACAGTGTTAGATATATTAGTAAAAATTTAATGATATGTTGCATATTCTATGTCTACAAATAAAGCAAACGATGTTAAGAAGGTAAAAATAGTCATAAAAAAAATTGATTGATTATTAAATTGATTATTTCAAAGTTTAAATGCTAGATTGAATTTTTATGTAAAGCTTAAGTATCAAATTTAACATTTATCATGTCCAATAAAATTAATATTGAGAGTTTTCTGGTGATGTAAGATTTCATAAAAATTGAATATTGCATGCAGAAATTATTTACAATCAAAATTATCATATATATATAATTTTCTTTTTATTTCTAAAAATAATATATTGATTAAAAATCTAAAATTGATTTTCAATAAATTAATACTTTCTTTTAAATTTTAAGTAATATATCACTTAAAAAGAGTAAATATTAGTTTTTAATAAATTAATTAATGAATAGATACTTAAATGTATCAAAATTAAAGTGTAGACATCAAAATATAATTAAAACTAAATTACAGGTATTAAAATACAAAAAAGTGTAATAATGCTGACTTTTCCATTAAAGGGGATACTAAATTTGAACTATAAAAACTAAATAAAAATTGAAAGTTTAGACACTAAATTGCCATAAATTAAAAGTGCAATCACTTTTGGTGTCTTTATCCTGATAGTGTCTAAACTTTCAATTTTGGCGATTTAGTGCTTATAGTTTCAATTTAGTATATCTATTAATGGAAAAATCAACACATTACACGTTGTTGCATTTTAATGCATGTACTTTAGTTTTATTTGCATTTGGTGTCTATACTTTAATTTTGATGCACTTTAATGTCTATTAACTAATTATTTATTAAAGTTATTATTTTACTTTACTTAAGTGATATAATATTTAGAAATTAAGGGAAAGTTATGTGTTATGTAACGTCCTAAATTTAATTAAAGTGTATACAGCCACGTATAATACATCATATATTATATGCTCAGGTTTCTTTAAAAGAATATTGTTTATGTTGAAACATCGCTAATCAATTCTAAATTATGAAATTATTTAATTAGATTCTAGAGACAATTGGATTGGTAACAAGAAATCAAACTTTATAAAACATTTATAGCTTTAACTCAAATGAGTAAATCAATTTTCTCAAAAACAAAACTTTAAAAGATTATTACGGACATATAGGTTTTATAAGGCCTTTTAAAGAAAATACAATTTCAAAAGATAAATATAGCTCCATAAACAAACAAAATAAAAACATATACAAATAATCCATCAACCCTATCTCACTTCACTCTTCCTCCCAGAATCATCGGAAATGCCCATGACCTGAGATAAACATCATCATCATCAACAACACCCTTACCATCATCAAATCATCACCATCATCAACAATACCATCATCATCACTACAATACCTATGCAAGACAACAACAACGATAATGAGTCAAAGCCTAATACATAGCAACGCAACCATGCATAAAATGACACATAAGCCTAACTAAATGCAATATATCAAACAATATAGGAGTACCCACACTTCGGAATAATCTTTTGGGATCTAGGGTCTTGACTAATAGTAGCTGCTCAGGGGGTTGATATAAACAGCCCGAATACCTATACCTCTTACAAAACATTACAAGAAAATATTTTCATCTAGGGTTCATAGCTATTACTCATCTCTACTCAATCTCAGTCCATAACATTAATTAGTTTAATCGATCCCATAAACGTGAACTAAAACATATTACTTCACCCTAAATTTAAGTAAACGTTATGATGATACTATTTGCCCCATCAGTAACCTACCGAGCCACTTATGAATATCATTGCATCATGATGGAGGTAGCTTAAGCGATAAATTGTCGTGTCCCCTAGGACAAGGTTACTGCTCTCCAAACCGAATTCAACAATACACGCACAAGCAACCCTCATTTATTAAGCCAAGTTTAAGTTTTAATTCATTTAAAATCTATCCTTGCATACAACACGCAAGTTACAACGTACCTTATATTGTGAAATCCAAACAAAGACTCAGATGCCATCTCAGAAGATATATCAGATTTTCATATCTATTCAAGAATTAAACTTATATAAGCAATTAATTAAATATCTACTTATCTCAAACTTATTTTTAAACCCTATTTAATCAGACACTAAGTAGGAACTTCGTCATAGCTGTGATAATTACCCCACCAAGATACGAACAGTTCTCTATTGTCTGTGAAAGTATTTCTTTTCGCTATGATTATAGTCATTTATTGCAAGAACATCATCACTTCATTCATATTCAAAAATACTAATATCCCAAGCAATCATACATTAGACACAACATATTCTCCATATAATACATGGTTTATCCTAACTCATTATTCTATGCCAAGTATAATTTATTTAAGCTTATACTATCTTACTCTTAATCAAGTTGATTAAACTTAATCAGTTAATTAAATTATTGAGTCGAATTCAATTATCTCCTTACACCATTATCATATATCTATTTTAACTTGACCAAGTCAAATTAATTAGACTTAGTCAAGTTTATTAGAATTAATCATCCAATTCAATTATTAGGTCAAACTAGTTAAACTTAATAAATCTAATTCATTTTAGCTCCTTGAAGTTTATTAAGTCATGTTAAACTTAGAATTATTAACTAAGTTCATTTTATATCTAGCTTCTATATTTAATCCAATCAGATATTAAATCTATAAATTCACTTAACTCATATTTAGTTATATAAATTAAACTAACATAATATTTTAATTGTCATTCATCTATTTCATTTTACTTTTCTGTTTATTTTTTTAACAGCATCAGGGAACAAATCACGTCTGTGATAGGAGCCGTGATCCCCATCACTGGCCTCATCATGCCCGTGATGAAGGCCGTGAAGACAAGGAGAAATTTTGTGACCAAAGGAGATCAAGCCCATCGTCACAGTGGTGATGTAGGCTGTTACCTTCGAAAATTCTTAATCAGATGAGATCACGGCCTTCGTCACATCCGTTATCCCCCTTAATGTTGATTTCTGCTTGTCTCACAGGTCGTGATACGTTCGTAATGGACAGGGAGATCTTGTTATGTTTTTCCTTTGTCTGTTACTCTAATTTTAACCACTTGTTTTCAACATACATCAACAAAACAACTTGTTATTAGCATATTCGTGCATACTCTTAACTTACAAACACTTCTATATATATATATATGTATATATATTACCACAAATCATTCCATCAAACACTTAAACTACACATGTATGTATGTATTCATATTTTGACATATATATTCATATCTTACCAATTCAACAATTCTATTACTAGATCTATATCTATCTAGTTATAATTTAACATTTGCATACATACACAAAAATCAAAACAAGAAAATAACTAAACTTATCTTTTTAGCAAATCCAAGGAGGTTGATCTTCTCTACTACTACTACTACTTGGGTTGATGAAGCTACTTCATGGTTAATCTCCTACCTAAATATTGTTTTTCATCTTTTGCTTCTCTTTTTATCTTGTTGAAATTGAGATTTGTTACTTGATGTTTGAAAAAAAAGAAGAGAAGAAAAAGGGAGAGAACGAGAAACGTAGAAGAAATGAAAAGGAATGGAAGAGAAGAGAAGAAAAGAGAAGAAAATAGACAGAGGTGGCAGCAAAAGAGGAAAAGAAGAAATTAAAGATATTTTTAGGATAAAGTTATTATGTTTAAATCTTTATGATAATTATATTAAAAATTGTAATTAATTAGAAAATAATTTAAGAACATATATATTAGAAATTTATGACTTGATATAAAAACACAATTGAAAAGTTTAATTTATAAAAATTTGATATTCAATTCGGGTTTGGTTTTGAAACTGATATTTTTAAGCAAATAATTGATTCTGAAAATTATAAGGATTTAAGAAAATGAAAGTTAACTAAAATTTAAAGGTTTAGGAGTTTACAAAACATTTAAAATCTCAATTTTAATTTAAATCTATTTATTAATTTATTTTATGTCAAATTATCTAAACATTAATCGCTATTTGTTTTACGTGAACTATTTAATTATCTTAGATAAATTTCTAACTAAGTTTAAATTCAATATCATAATTAACTATCAATTATACTATTTCATTAAACTATTTCTAATTTAGACATGTGGAGATTTGGGGTATTTCATATTAATTCATTGAAAAATTAATTTTAGATTTTTAACCAATATATTATTTAAGAAATAAAAGAAAATCATTTTTACATGATAAGTTTTATTGTACATGAATTTTTTGCATGTAATATTCGATTTTTATAAGATCTTATATCACTAGAAAACTCTCAACATCAATTTTATTCAAAAATAATTTATTACCATGTGTTTCAAGATAAAATAGAGCAAGAAAATTTTTAAAAAATGTTATAATTTATAAATCAAGTGTCATTTGCCTCATAACATGAATTTTCAAATTTGTTGAATAATACATCTTATATATTATAACATTTGTTTAAATTTTCTTTTATAGTGTCCCCAAAAATTTCTTCATGAAATTGTTGAAGAAGTCATCCCTCGATCCAGACACATGAGTCAATCATTATAAATATTTCAAACCTAAGATTAATGGGGGACTTTTTGAAAAATTTCATAAGATTTTTTTAATGACACTACCAAAAAAAAACTATAGAAATATTACAATATATAGAGGTATATTATTCAACATGTCTAAAAATTTATGTTATAAGGAAAATAGCATATAATATACAAATAATAACTATTTTCAAATTTTATAAATTTATGTTATCTTGGACTACATAGTAAGCTTTTATTTCCATATATGGAAAATGTCAAATTTAACATAATAACTTAAAACAAAAGTTTAATTAGGTACTTGAACTTTGAAATAGTCAATTTAATACTCAATCAAAGATTTCATGAATTTTTTTTCTTTCCACTAACGACGTTTAATCTGTTTCCTATCATAGAAGACACACCTATTAGTATCAAATAGTGTTGGACATATTAATAAAAATTCAATAATATGTTACATATTCTATATCTACAAATAGAACAAACGATGTTAAAGAGGTAGTAAAAATGATCACTAAAAATTTTAATTAAGTATTAAATTGATCATTTCAATATTTAAATACTAAATTGAATTTTACGTGAAGTTATAAGATTGAAAACTAGCCGAGTTACTTGCAAGCTACTCAAGCTCAACTCAATACAAACTCGATTAGTAAATAAGTCGAGCTTAAACCTAAAGTGAAGTTTGTTTATCTAAATAAGTCAAGCTTGAGCTTTGACTTAGACTTATAAGTTGGGTCATAAATAAGCTCGTTTAAGCTTGCAAATAAACTCGCTAATAGGTTTATTAACAAATTTATATTTTTTTTATGAATGATATATTATATATAACTATATAATTAAAACAATAAAACTAATTTCTATTTAATATTTATGTATATATATCTATAACAGCACTTATGTATTATATTTTAAGTTAGAAAAAAATAGAAAATAAGCTATTTAAATAAGTCAAGCTTGTGCTTAAAATTTCAAACTTGATAAAAACACATTAGGCTCGATAAAAAACTCAACTCGTTTGTAACCCTATAACGTTTAAGTATCAAATTTAACATTTACTCTCTCAAATAAAATTAATGTTAAGTGTTTTCTAATGATAGAGGATTTTATAAAAACCGAATATTATATGCGAAATATTATTGATGATTGAATTTATCGGATATAAATAATTTTCTTTTATTTCTAAGATAAATATATCAGCCAAAATCTAAAATTAATTTCCAAATGAATTAATACATTACTTTCTTTTAAATTTTAAAATAATATATCACTTAAAGAGATGTAAAATATTAATTTTTAATAAATAAATTAATTAATAGATAATAAAATACATCAAAATTAAAATATAAATACCAAAAAATAAATAAAACTAAATTATAGGTACTAAAATGCCAAAAAGTGTAATGTGTTACTTTTCCATTAACGGAAACTAAAATTGAAACCATAGACACTAAATCATTAAAATTGAATGTTTAGATAATGAAATTGTTAAAAATCAAAAGTTCAAGTAGTGTCTTTATTCCAAGGTACTTCTATAGCAGTTTTCCCTTGGAAAAACCAGCCCAAGAATTCAATGATAAGAATAAAAAAATTGAATTTGAATGCGACATTCAATTTTCAGATTTTAGTACAATCAATTATTAGATTTTTATCTAAGTATAAAAAAATAATACGGATAAATCTAAATAAATATTCTTTGGACAAGCTATCTCAGCAAGTTCCTCCATTGAGAGCATAACTAGGGAAGTGATCCACGTATTCATTCCGCCTTGAGACCCACATGTGGAACTACTCTTCTATGCATGAAACTCCAAGTGAAGGGATTGACAGGGATAGATAGTCCCTCTCTTTTGCTATGAAGTCCTATATAGTAATTCACTTATTAATTTGAATTACTTCACGATTCTGTTACCGCACGATGTTTTATATGCAGCTCTATAACATAAATTACCTTTACCATATTATATGAACCTGTCGTCTCTCCTCTTAAATTACACAAGAACTTTGTCTCAAAGAATTTATCTACTGAGCCACTACAAATGACCACAAAATTTGATTGTTAAAGAATAAGCATTAAACAGCATGCTCACCACAATTAGCATCTGTTTGTTCACCATCTCTGACTACTCTGCGTTTTGAGGACTTCCTCCTCTTCTGCCGCTTATAATCTTCATATAACTTAAGGGCAAAGGTGGTTCTATCTAATTCAGCACTTAATCTTTGATTTTCTTTGATGTCATTAAGGAGCATAAAATGCTTGGAAAACTTCTTTTGCAGCTCATCTTCATTGAATGAAGCTTCCCCATCAACAATTGACTTAATGCCAGCTGATAATTCTCCTGCACTTGCCCTTTTCCTCTTGTTGCTTGCCTTTTTGATGGTGCACTTAGGGTTGAATGATTCTCGTTCAAGAGATAATTCCAGAAATGCTTGCTGTGGGGAGAGGTTGGAGAGATGAGCTTGGTTGGTAGCCACACTCATGTTAGAAATGCCTGAAGCCATAGTTGAAATAGTGGGGTGATAATGCTTAGAAAGCAGATCAAGCTCCCAAAGGACTGAGGCAAGCGCACCACTTTGATTGGGATCTGAGGCATCTGGCTGATATTTCTGGACACAGTGACCCAACAAAAGATTTTAGCCAATAGCTGAAATTTTCTAAACCTCTAATTGAAGCAACAATTGCAAATTTCAACCAGCAAAATGTTTTCTGATAAACAAGTAGAAAATGATCAGCTGGCCTTAGATTCAAAGGATTCATACTAACAACACAATCCATCCTTTGGACTGAAATATTTCAATGATTTTTAAAAAAAGCAATTTTAGGGAATGCAGACCTAGCAAAGAAAGTGAGATGGCATGCATATAGCAGACTCTACAGGAAAGAAAATCTCAAAAAGCAACCTAAGAAAGCTACAAATTCTTACCGCTATGGAACCAGAAGCAGACCCACCACCAGGATCATTTTCCAACAAAATGCGACACTTGGCATTTTTCTGGAGAAGATGCTTCAGTGTGACGAGTGCTGAAACAGTCACAAAACACTTATACCATCAAGATGATAATGAATGAAGAAATCAATTTCACAAGGGATAAACCAGCTCCAACAAACAATATCTTTTACCAGCCATAGACTCTGCTGAGCCAGAGCATAACGAGAACATGGCCAGACGTTTTATGAATGCAGCTGCCTTCTGCATGTCATGTTGTTTATCATCACACAACATCATCTTTAGAGCTTCAGCAAACACCTCCCCCTGATCTCTGCTTTAAAAGGTCAAGTGATATCAATTATGAACACTGCAATAACTTTGAACTCAACAGTTCATGATTATAAGTCTAAATAATCTCGAAGGTGCTTAATTTGACTAAAGAAAGAAGAGTAGAGAGTTAAATATTACAAAAGAATTTCCATGTCATCAACAAAAACTAGAGAAAACAAACTCATTTCCAATCCATACATCACATGAGAGATTAAAGAAACAGCAGCAGGAAATATTTATATAGATAGATACACACATAGATATTAGCAAGTAAAAGGGAATGGCTGAATGCATGCATTGTAAGAAACCATCTTCAATTTTTTCAATCGTGCAAACAGCATGGAAGATTAACAATGAAAAGTTCAACCCTGCAAATAGCCAAATATTGCTTTACCAGAGTAGGAAAGTTGCAGCTAAGATAGGTATAGTACTAACCTTCCAGGTCTGTACTCAAGTATGAGGTTGTAAAGCTGGACAAAGAAGTCTTGTAAATCAACATTCAGTGCATCCAGATTGTTCCTCATCACTTTAAAAGCGACAACACAGCATCTCAGCCTCTCAGAAACAGTTAACCATTTTCCGGGAGAACCATCAGATTTACTAGCTCCAGCAAGTCTTTTCAGGTAATTCATAAGATCACCGATGTAGTCCAAATCAATCAAGTGGGAAAATTTTCCTAGTCCACTCAAACATGGAGCAAGCAGTGGGTGGCCCTCACTTACAGAAGGCAATGATCCTTGTTCATGTCAAGTCTGAGGGGGAAAAAATGACATGATCAGAATATACAGATAATATGCCACTCGCCAAAAAGGGAAAGAAGAAGAAAAGAGCATTGCCATGCTGGAGTATATCTCAGCAACTAATAGATCAAACATCATAGATCAGACTTTAATTGCTTCTTAGAAACATGACATGAAAGCATATTCCTATCACACCATTTCTCAAAACTATCCAACAATTAAGGCATTCAGTAAACATCTAGAATGCCTACATCAAATCCCCCAAATATCATATAATATGCCACTCGCCTGGGAGCTATCAACTGCATGGTATGCTTCAAAATTCGAAAATATGTTTCAAACACAGCAGAAAGTGCTTCTGATTGCATCCTTCTCCGTTCCATAACATCTGGAGCTAAACCAGCTGCTTTATAGTCAGCAGCAACCTATCAGATGTATTGAGATTTATGAGTTTAACTAGAAGAGAATAAGTAGAGCCAAAAATCAAACATCTTTCAGAAAGGGTAAGTACCTCCTCTCTCATCTTCGCAATCAGTTCTTGCTTACTCTTTTTCCTGTCATTTTCTTGAATATTCTTAGATTCTTCAGATGGTTTGCGTTTTCTGCTCTTTTTGCCTCTGACATTTTTATCATTGCTTGACTCTTCTGGCTTGCCAAGATTGTCATCAAATGACAAAGACATGAAAACCTGAAAAGGCCAAACACACATTCAAGGGAGAGGGAAAAAAACCAGAGAGAGAAGCTCCATTATGCAGTTTGGCCAAACACTCATTTGGTATCAGCAGAGATTTATGCGTTCATTTATTAGGTCTGCTTAATCAAAACATGATGGACAAGATAATACACCCATTAATTGATTCTTTGGTTCAGTAGTTCATATAATGTCATAGCTTTGGAAACTTGGAAAAAATTGCATTAGCACCACTTAAGAACATCCTTCAACAGACAAACTGAGACATTTTTCAACCAACCAGATTTAGATGAATGACATACATGACATTGGCAGGTACCTTCTGGCCCAACTACAAGAAAGCCAATCATATATGACCATATTAAGCACAAACTTTGCTTAAGCAATGACTTTGAAAAGGCAAAATTGGGGCAGGCTAATAGAAAGATACTCAATCTGCAAAACCAAGAAAGCTGTAGCTCCCATCATGACTCTTTTTCCAAGTCACTAACTATAAACTAACAACTTTAGTCACCTAATGGCACCACTTTCTGAAGAGAAAGAGAGAGCATGTCCGCATCATTATTTATCAGAATCTCTATGCTTAGATTGAATTCACGTATAAAACAGGTGAGTCAAAGCCAAAATCCAAGGTGTTGGAAATATCATAACTACATAAAACAAAATAGTGGACATACTTCAATGGAATCTGGATGCATTTGGCAATTATGTTCTTTGACTTGATTTGCAATGAACCGAACAGCCTCCATGGTTGCCTCACCACCATGCTTTCCTTCATTCTTGAAAAGAGACTTGATAGTGGTACAACAAAGTTTCCTGCTCAAAATCACCACAACCTTAGCATGGACTACATATGTTTCAGATATGTTGAAACTTGAAACAATGTAACAAGAAAACCCATATTGATGAGAACAGGACTCAATAACGGCAATGCATGCCACTAGATGGGGTCAGAAAAAGAAAGCAAAAGGCAGAAGTGACTTTGAGTAATTATTGTATTAAAGCACCTCAAGCTTAGAATCATAAAAATCTTCAAAATCAATTTACCTTGAAACCATCAAGAAACAATGGGCACTAGGCTAATCAGCCACTGAATACAACTTGGACTCAAAAGCAATCACTTAAGTCATAATTAAAGGCCTAAAAGAACTTGAGACAACAAAAGTCTCATAGCAATAGCTTGCCGGAATTAATGACATGAGTAAGCCCTCAAGGGAAAAAATATATGCCATGAGGCATATGTGCTAGACTCCCTATAACCCTAATGCTTCCACATGTTCTTGACCAAATTTACATACATATACCAGAATATGCCGTGAGGCATTTGTAAAAAGGAAAACTCTGCCAAGCATCAAAATTGGCAGATAAATGATGTTACCTTCCAGCAAAAAAATCAGCACAGTGCCTTTTTCAAATTGCAATAACAAGTTATATTAGCTTCTAACTCCAGCCAAATGACTTAGTTCCATCATGACTTGAGATTTTCATCACTGGAAAACTAAAAGGCTCAGAACAGATGCATAGAGAGGAATAAGAATTTGGTCAACCTTACGACGTCATCTGAAGAATTCATGTTTCTGACAACTGCTTCTATTAAGATCTCGCGAAAATTGAAGTGAGGAACAGCATCTAGCAAAGTGCATACACAGCGAGCCACCACATGTTGATACAAGGAGGCCTTTTCAAGTTGCAACAACCCTTTGCAAGTAGGACTGATAAAAAGGCAAGAATTCAGGCAAAGATTGAGGTAACATGGAAGCCCCATATCAAATAGTGAAGCACCAATATAAGATTATTTCAAAACAAAAATAGAACTTTTAATAGTCAGCAGCCAAATGATTCATGCCTGGTTGCATCAATAAAGAAGAATAATACCTTCTCCATTTTGCAGTCACACATTCTATCTTAGGGATTAAAACCATTACTTCTCCAGCATTCATACTCTTTATTTGAGGACATTTTCAAGCTATGATGTTATCAGAAAGAGCATTTGTGATACATTGCCCTCAATGTTCAAATCAAATCCACCCCGACAAGTCTCCACCATAATGTTGTGCAAGTTCACACATTACTAAGCCAGTTGCATATCACATTTCTTCACTTCAAATTAATAGTGACTATTAACTATCAAGCTATTTTATATACCATGACTTTCTTTCATCATTTTCCTTGATAAATAACTGCTCCAAAAGATCATCATTAATCCACCAAAATAAATAAAGAAAAAATCTCTTATTCCAAATCTTCCAATTTCAACTTCACAATTACACATCACCAGGATCATTTTTTGGTGAACAATTTTGCAAAATTGAATTCAAAGACCAAAAGCCTATTAATTGCAGAAGCAATAAGGCTCAAAGGTTGCATTATGCTCTTCTTTGATACAAGAGCCAGATATGGCTCTGTTTTGCTTAAAGACAAGGCTTTTTTCAACTATTCATGTGTCAAAAAGGAACTTCCACAAAGGAATTATGTGGGATTTGATTCACAATTAATACCACTTCCTCACTTGCCATATTCATTCATGCCTGATTGGCCATGCAATGCATTCATTGCAATGAAACATTATTCATTGATATCAAAACTAAGGATCTAAAATGGTATGGTTTAAACCGTAAAATTAGTAGCATCCTTCTGTCATATCACTAGCCATTTATGAAAGCTCTCCAAAAAGAAAAACTTTGTTTGTGGAAATCCTTACCAACAATATCTTCTATCATATTACTCAACTGGACTACATCTCTAGTTTATAGCTTTACAAAATTATGTGCTTTTAGTGATGCATGCAAAATTAAATGCTTGAATAACCATACTTGAAAATTGATCAGCTATCAATATTATGACTCATTCCCAGAATCATTTTGTGGAGAAATAATTAATTTCTTGCAAGGAAAATATATTTAACCGCCATAATGAAAAGAGGTGGGTAACTCAGCAACCCTGTACAATTAATAGAGTTCTAAAACATTGTAAAGACTAGAGTAAGCCATTCTTAAAAAGGAACTCGAAGCATCATAGGCAAGAATTTGACTGGCTGGGATTTTCGGTTGGGATATAAGTTTCCCCAGGCAAACTCAGTTCCTAAGTCTCCAAATGCAATACACTACTGCAACAAGTGCAACTCTCCAAGTACTGACTCTTGAGGCCAAGGGAGAAACTATAGCAATTTTTCCAGAAACCACACCATGTCAATGATATACAAAGAGAGATGTCCGAAGGTATGGGCAACCTCAGACCAAACTTGTGACAAGCAGGTGCAACAAACAACAGATGGCAGTGCTCTTCTAGTCCAGTTAGCAAAGAAAGCAAGATGTAGAGCTAATTACTCCCCGCTATAAGATTTAGACCACCGATCTTTAGAAGTTGAATCACACATTTTACATATTATACACTTTCTCCATGCATATGAAAGAAAAATAGAATACAAACTAAGTACCTTCACCAAAATGGTATATATACCTGTATGAACAAGAAAAACATTGCAAACTGAAGGAAAAAAAAAAAAAAAAATCAACAAATAGCAAAATCTTTTATATTTTCTTTCAAACATTCATCCATTAATATCAGTGGGATGCCACTAGGGAAATAAAAACACCCACGCACACGCACACGCACACGCACACGCACATCTGAAACCCATATGATCAGTATTAGACAAAGCATATGAACACCATCATAATACTCAAGCAATCTCAGGAAATGATGACAAAAACATCCTTTCTCAATTGATTTAGGAAAATAAGAAATAATTAGACCTTGTATGATGACAAAAGAGTGGATTCATAATTCCGCATCTTTTTGACATCCTTGGAGACTTTCATCTCCAGCTCCTTCTCAGTAGGAAGCCTGATGCGATAGCTGTGAGGCAACCAGAAAAAAACCATTAATTGTTAGACAATTGCAAATAGGAATGAAGACATAGGTATATGAAGATGCAGAAGCATAAGGGATATTATTACCCAGGAATAATGTCTTTAAAGACAGCCAGCAAGGAAAGCAAACCCAGCTTAACAATTGCATTATCATGATCTCTGCAAAGCTGCAACATATCCTTCAAGGACTTAATATTAGAGTCAGGAGCAGCAAGCAGTGCCATTCCCAATTCCGCAAGTTTTTGCTTCTTGTTTTCAAATGCTTCTTCCGCAGTCAGATCTCTTTTACCTCAGCCTATTAACAAACAGCTTGATGACATTAATCATATATTAGGAACCAAAAAAAGTAAAAACCTTCCGGGAATTGCATCTACCAAGACCGCAGCTTGGGGGGTCTGTTGGAGTGGGATGTCTTCCTTCGGCTGCAACTTTGCCTCTCTCTTAAGTTTCTTAAGCTTGGCTCTCCTCTCAGCCTTAGTGAGCTTCACCACACCATTGTCCGCATGTTTTTGAGTCCCTTCAGCTTCAGTTTCGGTCTCTCCATTATCCAACAGAATAGATGTTTGTGGAACTGCATATGCATCACACAAACCACAAAGCATGACCTTTAACCCATCTGGTTAGAATAACAGCAATAATAACAAACCAAATTTAATTCGATACCGACGAGTCCGATAGTAAAGCTGGCCATCCAACGTCTTGACAGGGAGAGAATCAAGCGGTTGGACTTGGCCAGGCTGAGCTTGCTTCTCATCCTCCTCCTCCTTCTTCTTCTTAAGCAGTCTTTTCTCGTAACGAGCCTCCAAATCATCTTCTTTGGCATCCGCAACACGAGAGACATACCTTTATATTTTACATACCAATAACATAGATACGGATTACTTCCTAAATCGAAACTCAAGTATCCATATCTACACAAGAAAACAAAACAACATCGACTTACTTGTTGATAGATTGTGTATCTAAGCGGGAAACGAAACCTGCGAAGTCAGGGTTCTCGTTGACGAATTGCAAATCCTCATCGGAAACTTCGATATCTTCTTCAGCAATCTCCGGTGGAAGCTCCGGCGGCAGTATTATCTTCTGTTTAGCTTTAGATTTTCCCATTTTGAGCTGCCGGAGTAGACGAAGAGATTAGTCTTTCTCTTCGATTCGGATTTGGAATCCTCGTACTGTAAGGGCAGCCGGAAGAAGTTAGGGCAGGGTTTAGGGTTTTGCTAAGGGCATGTTTGGGTCATTCAAAAGAGAAGATGTCTTATTTTCGTATTTTAATAATTTTTTTTAAAGCCTCTTCTACGTTTTCTTTATTAATCATCTCTTTAATCATTTTTATTTTATTTTCTTTGGCCAATTTTGGATTTGATTAAACATAAAATATTTTGTCTAAAAGATTAAATTTTTATTAAAAATTCATCAAATATATTTAATCCATTTAGTAATGAAATACTTAGTCTATTATTGTATTAATAAAACATTCTACCCACAACTTCATTATATTCATTTAAACTTATTACTAAAAATTTTAACCATTAAATTCAATAGAGGTGAATGAGTTATCTTGTGCAAAGTATATTTTACTTGATTAGAAAATAGGTTCATGTGGAAATTAAGAATCATGCCATGGTGTAAAGGTACAAATTTTTCTAGAGTCATAAGGTAGCTGATAGGTGCATTTTAATATTTATTTAAGAAGGAAAATTGTGATGTAATTGATATATTTTAATAATAATTTGTAAAGATTTGATACTTGATTTGGTTAAATTTTTTTTTTTTTTCATTTTAAGATATTGAAAAGGATTTGTTAGCTTAAGAAGTAAAATTAATCAATATTGATTGTGGAAGAAAATAAAGAAGTTATAGAAAAAGGAAAGAAAAACATGGGCAAACCATGAACCCATGCTTAACTCGTGTTTCACATCAAAGAGATCCATGACATAAGAAGTTGTGTTCATTTTGTAAAGATTAGATAGTTACGCAACTAGTTACTTTATCTCGTGTTTCAACTGTGCTTTTCTAGAGATGTTCAAGAGAAGATATCAGAGAGATCCACGATTAGATATAAGCAGTCATGTTTTACCTGTGTAAATATAGAAATTGTGGAAGGAAGAAGTCAGAGAGGTTCGTGGCTCATTACATTTATGCGTCTTGTTATTATGTGTTTGAAGCATTATTGAGGACTTAGAAAGAAGCACATGACATTACTCCATGTCATGTTTATGTCGTGTTCTATATTGATTGAAGATTTTGAACAAGATTGGAAAGATACACCATTTGATCTAACTGTCCTTGCATTGCTTGTAGAGTTAAGACATTTTGTGAAGCTTATCTAATCTTGAAGATATCTTTTCAAATTGATTTTTATCCAAAATTTATTGGATTGACTAGGACTTTGGTGTCCATAAATAGGTCCTAAAATAGAAATTAGACAGACTTGACACAGAAATTACATATTTCATACAATTGTATTCTTAAATTCTTGTCTAGGGTTTTAGAGACAAAAGCAAGTCAAGAAGAATAGAGAAGAGAATTGCTAGATCATTCTCTTAAGTGTATTCTTTTTGTATTATAATGTTATTATTAATATATGCTTGTTCAAACTTCCTTTAATACAAAACTCTACAAAAACTACTCACTTAGAGTAGGTTAACTTTACATTTATATATGCATCATTAATACCATCCATTGGTACTTTCTTTTTCTACAAAACATAGATCTTTACAACACATAGAAGAAAGAGTTAAATACTTTATGTTACAAACCATAGGTTTACATATAAGCTCTTAACAATAGGATATACAAAGCTTCCAAAAACTCTCAATAAGTTTTTTTCAAAAACAATGAAACCAAAATCCTAAAGTCTTGATTCCTATTCGTCCCATTCATCCAGAAACTCCTCAAAGTTCGTGCCATGACTAAGGTATCATAAAAATCATCTTCATCAACACTTAAAAAGAAAAAGTGAGCTAGGGGCCCGGTACTTTAAAAAGAAAAAGTGAGCTAGGGGCCCGGTACACAGCAACACAATAAAATACAAAGTGGCATATGTTCTTAAACTAATGCAATGCAATAGTTGTTAAGTTATTATATAAAATTTAGTATAACAAATCAACATTAGAGTATTCAAACTCCGATAATAATCCATTGCAAACCCGGAGGTCCTAAGTAACAACAGTTATTCAAAGGGTTGATATAAGCAATCGAAATACCTTTATCTCCTATATCTAGCTGAAAAAAGAAAAGTAGTGCTCTCTAGGATTCACAGCCGTTTCTCATCTTTACTTAACATAATCCATAATATCGCTTAGTTCAACCGATCCTATAAATGTAAACTAAATCATATTACTTTGTTAAGAATAAGCAAATGTTATACCGATACCGATACCGATATCGATACCGATACATTTATTGACTGCCCGTTGAGCCACTTATAAAGAGTCACTACATCATGACATAGAGGTGGCCTAAGTGACTAAACTACCATGCTTGGCTCTAAGTACAGTTGTCGCTCCTCCAACCAGCTTAAACGACACATGCACAACCAATTCAAACATTTTAAGGTCGTCTTTGTTTATAGTTTGTTTAGGAATGCCTATCCTATCACCCAACAATCAATTTACTTCGTACCTAAATCCTTTATCAATTATTAAACTTAAATAGAACTCATATCAAAATACAATTTAGCATATATATATATATAATTTTATACAACACATTCCATTGTTCTAAATTTTGAACATAAAATTACTTTTATTTTTTTAATGAGCACGGGCAAGTACACCGACCTGCTCTTCCATGTGTTTCCCTTATATGAGAAACATAACCTGATATAAGCTGTGTGTTTTGTTTGAAAACTTAATTCAAAGAGAAGCATGTCGTGATAAGGTGTGTCGTGTTTCAGTCATGCTTTTTCTTAAGTTGGAAACTAGTGAGAAATATGACACAACATGACAAACCATGTTTGCCTCGTGTTTCGTTGATGTTTTAAGTGTTTCGAAGGTTAGAGAGAAGCACGGCAAGATACAATTAGTCGTGTTTCTTCATCAAACCATGCTTTTAAGAGTTAAAGAGAAACACAATTAGATAGGGTAAGGCATGTTCTAGTCGTGTTGTCTTAAAATCACATTTGTTAAATGAACCAAGAGAAGCATGGCTGAATAGATCATCCCGTGTACCAGTCGTGTTCTTTCTCGAGTAGCTTTATATTCAAATTCAGCAAGATGCACAACTAAAAACACTGGCCCGTGTTCCCTTCATGTTTCACTTTGAAAACCAAAGCATATTTGGTTCTAATACGTAAACATCAAATTTTTACTACAACCTACTTGTTTGCACTTCTCACATATACTCAACAACATCATATATGCATAAAAATAAATTTCACTTCATCTAACAACATCCAAGACTTCATTTCAACGACATTTAAACATCTCACAAATTACACCAATTCACTTATCTATCAATACAACCATAACAACTTCATTCATCCATTCTTATAAGCTTCTAGGATTCATCTAGACCTAAGAATTAACTTCATTTTTTTTTATCAAAACTACTTATTACTTACTGAAACTTATTTAGACAAAACTTGTACTCATGAAAGAAACAAATAATAAATGATTAGAAAAGTATATAAAGCATTATCTTATATGACCTTAGCTTATAGATGAAATAAGAAGAAATTCTTATTGAATTTTGCAAGAGAATTTGATTAAAAAGATCGAGTGTGAAGGGCAAGGGAGATATATATATATTAGGGTCTGTCATGGAGAGTTACTTTGCAAAGTGAGTAAATAATTCTATATTTAATCTACCTTGACTTTTGGATGAATTTGGAAGAGTCTAGAAAGTTTCTATAGGCTTTGGCTTTATTTAATTTATAAGGCTTGGATCTTCATAAAAATAAAGAATATGGCTTAAATTTGATTCCACAATATCATGAAAAAAAAATTTAAGCCCACATTAAGAACTTAAATAACAAAACACTAATTCAAGTACTTAACTAATATTACAATCAAAATTATTATAACAAAATCATACACTAAATGAGCAAAACATATATGCTAATTAATTAAGTAGAACTAATTTAAGATACTTCATTCTTACTATAGAAAAATAATGCGACACATTACAATATAACTCAATTCGACATATTTCACTACAATTGCCTAATTACACCAATGCTTGAAATTTTTATCAACTAAATTATCACAATTAATTTATGCACTTATCAAACAATACATACACACAAATTAATTTAGTATAAATAGTTTAGGATATTTCATTCTGTCCCTTTTAAAAAATTTTTGTCCCCGGAACTTACCTTACCTTACTGATCAAACAACTTAGGAAACTTTCCATCTCGTAAAACTTTCCATCTCCTGTGTAGCTTCTCTTTCGAATTATCCACTCCATTGTACTTTAACAAAAAGGATAGTCTTCCTTTTC
The DNA here is from genome assembly GCA_024138025.1 of Combretum micranthum. Classification (NCBI taxonomy): domain Eukaryota; kingdom Viridiplantae; phylum Streptophyta; class Magnoliopsida; order Myrtales; family Combretaceae; genus Combretum; species Combretum micranthum. The sequence goes on along the minus strand of JAMXBD010003224.1, from coordinate 26,326 downwards.
AAAACTTTATCCATTTGATCCAAAATCTTAACGGGCTTTTCCATTGTGGTTAGATTTGGTTGTATCTCTAGTTAATTCGCATTGATGACAACTTATGGATTTGATATACATTTTCTCAACTGTGACACACAAAATACATTATATACACTTGTTGAATTTGGGGGTAATGCTAGCATGTATACCAATGGTCCAATCTTTTTTAGAATTTCATATGAACCAATGTATCTCGGATTCCATTTCCCTTCAACTCCAAATTTGAACACTTCCTTAGTTAGAGTTATCTTAAGAAACACATGATCACCAATCTCAAACTCCGATGGCCTTCCTCTCACATCTGCATTACTTTTGTACCTGTCTTGCGTTGCCTTCATTCTTTGTTTAACAACTTGAATTTTGTCTATTGCTTGTTGCATTGAATATGGACCAAGAATGGTTCGCTCACCTACCTCATCCCAATATAAAGATCTACACTTCTTCAATATAGAGCTTCATAGAGAGCCATTCGTACCATTGCTTGATAACTATTACTATATGCAAATTTGACCAATGATAAACGATCATCCATCGCCCAACAAAATCTAAAGCACAAGCTCTTAACGTATCCTCCAGAATTTGAATGGTTTTTCTGATTACCCATCAATTTAAGGATGATGTGATGAATTGAAATTTAGTACCAAGTGCTTCATGCTAACTTTTCCAAAAATGACTTATAAATTATGCATCTCTATCTAACAAAATCGATATCGGTATTCCATGGAGTCTTGCTATCTCTTGAACGTAGATTTGTGCCATCTTTTCTAATGAACAATCGACTCTTAGTGGAATAAAATGCATTGACTAAGTCAATGTGTCCACAATTACCGACACTACTTCATTTCTAGCCAAAATCTTGGGCAAAGCAATCACAAAATCCATCGTTTTATTTTCCCATTTCCACTCTAGAATTGACAACGATTGTAGATCACCACCAGGTCTCTAATATTCAATCTTTATTTATTGACAAGTTAAACAATTAGACGTAAATCTACAATATCTCGCTTCATGTATTCCCACTAATAATGCTTCTTCAAATCTTTATACGTCTCAATGCTACCTGGACGTATTGAGTAGGTAGATATGTGGGCTTCTTTCATCACTTCTTTTGTTAAATCATTAATCATAGGTACCCATATTCAATTTCCATACCTGATGTGACAATAATCATCAATTTTCAATTCTTTTCTTTTCCCATTTCTTATGGTACTCACTAACTTTTCCTCCTTTAAGTCTTCTTTCTAACCTTGCTTAATATGCTTAAGTATAGAAGTTTGTAAGCTCAAACTTGCAAGCATGGCATCTATTCTCTTAGAAGTCACTTCAACGTCTAATCTTTGGAGTTTCTAATATTTCCTTTTGACTAGTAAATCATAGTTTTCATATTTACCTTTTTCTTTTGGCTTAGAGCATCTGCAACCACATTCACTTTACCCGTATGACATAAAATTTTCACATCATAATCTTTAATTAACTCAAGCCATCTTCATTGTCACATATTCAATTCTTTCTATGTAAAAATGTACTTTAAGATTTTATTATCAGTATATATCTTGCATTTCTCTCTTAAAAGATAGTGTCTCCATAACTTTAAATCTAAAAATACTGTTGCAAGATCCAAATCATAGACTGGATAGTTCTTTTCATGGGTTTCAATTTCCTTAACGTATAGGCAATCACTCTACCATACTGCATTAAAACACATCCTAGTCGTCGAATTGAAGCGTCACTTAAATTATAAATTCCTTTCTACTAACCGGTAATGCTAACAAGAAGCTATCGACTAGAGTACATCACCAACCTAATTTAACATGTCCTATCTAAGCTGCTTAACTCTCAATCGAGCTATAAACAGAGATAGCTAGTGCGCCAGATAGGCTTTAGCAGAACAATCAAAATAGCCTAAGCTGTAACAACACCACCGAGCATGCTTGAGAATAGCAACCTGAGCAGCTTCTATGTTGATCTGAGGTGGAGATGAAATGCCTAATTTTTATAGACACCAAGCTTCCTCAATCAACCTCAGTTGTAGTGAACAATAGGGCTCTACACCATCCATGATGAACAAAAAGCTCATGTCGACCTTAAACTTTAGCAGAACAGTAGCAACCTCCTTCATAGTTAACGACCCACTTATGCTACTATCTAAATCCGAGCTAAATAAGAGCTCACATGTTGATGTCGACCTACCACAACATACTAAGCTACAAAATTGTCGAGCTATACTCTAAGCACACTTTGACCAATCCTCGTATCACAAATGACCTCAACAACTTGTCTCTTAAACTTTTGAGCCCATCCTTTTTATTACTTAAAAAGACTTATTTTGTTTCTTTTAGGCCCCATATATATGTCCCATGCACACAGTCATAAATGGGGGCAAGTGACTCAATATAGAGAATTAGATAGAGAACAACACAGTAGCTTTTTCTTAGTTTTTCTTTGGCTTTTCTTTTAGATTTCACACGAGATCAAGTGGGCAACATCATTTGTACTTGGATTTAAGCACGAAGTTTCCCGATAAGGTGAATTCATTCTTTTTTCAAGTTTATTTTATGGATGGTGTTCGATACTTGTTCCATTGCCATTTATTAAGGTTTTGAGTTGATGTTTGGGTTAGATTAGTTGGTGTTTGTTGGTATCGATTGATTGTTGCATGTGTTTAAGTTATTAGTAAGATATCACTGAGCATGTATTTTGAGTTATTCATGGAATTCATCTTAGATTAAGGCTGTGTTTGAGAAAACCTTTAATAATCAAAACCGTGAGTTGCAAATTTGGATTATAAATCGCATAGAAATATGGGTTTTCATTCAATTAGGTTTTAGAAAATTAATACTGATTAGTCAATTAATCACTTTTCTAGAAATAGAAAAAATTAGTTGGTTAATCTTAAGTAATTACTTGCTTTGAGAAGAGGGGTTTTTACTTGGTGCTCCATTGATCGAAAACCTAAATACACAATCAATTTGGATCTGCAAGCATAAATGTAATTGATAGCATACATTCAATTAATTCCTGAATCATTTGGCTTTAAATCGAATTCATTTCAGGTATTGGAAATCCCAAAATCTCTATTAAGTAGTTTAATTTTCTTTTTCTTCATAAACCTCATAATCTAACTCATTGATTTGCCTAGCTATGATTATGACTAATATAGCTGAGAGTTAGCCCTCATTCCTTGTGGATTCGAACCGTTATTCATCGGTTTGACAAAAAAGCATATCTATTTTTGGTGTTGTTGCCGAGAAATGAATGGTGCTAATTTCATTTTTTAAGGCTATTTTAGATTATGCATTTATATTGGAAAAAATGCAAATTTTGGAAAACATAAATATTTTCTTTATTGTTTGTGAATAGCAGTCCTTGGTCATTGATAAAGGCATTTGACACTCTTATTTTATTGGGAAACTTTTGTTAAACTATTATTGATTTTATAGAAATTATAAGGAAATAGTACTTAATTATGCTTACTATAATTTTTCAGATCTTTGAGAACTTAGAGTGCAATTATAAGAAAATTGGAGGAGTTTTACATAAATGAAGAAATTCAACAAATGTTGGAATGAAGGCCACCAACCATGGGTCGGCCTTGAACATACACCGGCACCTACACCACCGACTTATAAAATGCGGAAGTCCTCCTTTGTTTTTCCTATAAATATGCCATGTGTTGTTGTTTTATGTATTTTTTATTTTTTAGTCTATTTTGGAAACCTAGATTACATTTGTTGAGAGAGAGTTGTTCTTGTGACAAACGGTGTTATCATTTGAGAATCTTTGGAATTAGCTTAAGAATTGAAGACCGTTGTTCTTAAAGCTTTTGTGGAGTTTTGCAATTTAGGGTTTTCATATTATCATTTTACCAAATTGGTGATCTCTAAACTTTTGTCCATTTATGCAATTCAATGTTTGGTTCTGTTTATTAGATATGAATCCCGTTGCTTTCTCCTATTATTTATTTTAGTGTTATCAATGCCATGGTTTTCTAAACTTTCTTTATGGGAATATGATGAAATCCTAAAATAAATAAGATGGTGATTGCAGTCATGTTATAAAATTTGTAGATATGTGGAAAATTCATATTGTAATTCCTATAATAAAAATCATGATTTCTTGATTGAATTGGACATATAGAAACTTTAATGACTTGGAAGGGAAATTGAGGTTTAATAGTGATAAATATCCTAAGACCCTTATTATTGGTGCATTATTGAGCATATTCCATATGCTATTTAATTAATTTATTGAAGAAAAATGATTTTTATTGAACTAATTTTGTGTTTTAGGGACAATCATGGAACGATTTGGCTTTTCAAAGGATTATTAATGAAAGAAGCCAAGATTATGGAGAGCTTTGGAGCCTTTTGTGAAGTTGTTGGACATACACTAGTATTTTTATACTACTAGTGTACTTTTGGAGGAGAAAAATCGAAGAAAATGTCAAAGTTCCAGGATACACGACCCCACGTACACCAGTTGTGTACAATATGTCGTGTACATGCGCCAAAAAAGGAAAAGCGTGCAAAGTTAATGAGTACACTATCCCGATGTACACAGGTCGTGTAGGGGTCGTATATACACTAATATATGTATATATATCCGCGCCTTGAGTTGAAAGAACATAATTCATTCACTTGTTTTATCACCCAAAAACCCTAGAACATACTTTAGAGAGCTTTTTGAAGAGGAATTCCCACTACAACTTAAAGATCCAGAACAATCACTTCTACAAAAGGGTTTTGTCATCATGATCTTTCCTATTTCTTCCATTGTATTTATTATTGTTGTTAATCTCTTCATGGAAGAGTAGTTGTGTATGCCCTAGGTTTTGGGAAACCCTAGCCTTCATGTATTGACTTGATTATTAATTGAATGAAGTTTACTTTTAAGTCTGCTTCATGATTTATATTGTTGTTTGTGATGATTTTAGGCCAAGGTTATTACAAACTTGATTCTTGTTAATTTGAAAGAAGATTTCAATTAATGGGTTTGATCTCTCATGGGCAAAGAAGTTGAGTAATCCACCTAGAAATAGGGTTTTTCCAACTTTCTATCAATTAAGGTTCATAATCTTCATGCTATTCTAATTTGATAATTGTGAAGGAAGAAATTCCCACTTTTGCAATTAGGTTTAGGGGTTAATTAACTTGAAAAGAATAATTAATCTATTTGAGAAACCCGATAGTTCAAGATCAAGTTCCGTTCAATTAAGTCTATCTTTAAAGATGAAGGAGGCTAGGGTTAACTAAAACTAAGGGCATTGTTTGTGAATTGATTATCTTGAGGAATTTGTGTTTATCTTTTATCTAAGGTTTTTGGACTTGTTTTTAATTAGAATTAGTAGAAAGTTAGTATTATTCTCTCAATTGATTAGACTAGATAATAATTAACGGGTTATTACTAGTAGCTGCACATAGATTCCTAAGACGATATCCCAGTTAATTTATATATTACACGATAGGTGCACTGCCTTATGTGGGCCTAGAATTAACAAAATTATAAATTTAAAACTTATAGATCCAACGCATCAAACAGGAATTGTTAATTAAAGTTGAATAATATATGTGGAAGCGGTGTTGTTTACTGTTATTAGAAATTGTTTTAGGGATTAATGCAATGTTGTTGGTTAATTTCTCACTAAGGACTTAACAGGGATTAGTTAGGACATTAGTCAACCATAGAACTAGAAGGTTTATGGTTGTAGATTAGAGTCCTCTGTTAATTTGTCTAGCAGAAGATAATGGATTAATTTAGGTTTTGAAACTTTAAAACTTAGAAAAGAATTAAAGGCTTCGACAATTTCATATGAATATCCACATAGCTAAGAATTATTATAACATGATGGCAATCTGATTAGTGAAGCGGGGGTATATTATGTTTTTCCCACTCTCAATTGATATATTTTTCATAACAATTCTCTTTTTGCTTTGAGTAACAATCTAAGTTAATTAGTAGTTAATTTGCTCAATTCAATTGCCTAAATAATAATAAAGTCTAATATAAGTTTAGTACTTAAGTAATCCTTGAAGGATCAACACTCTATTTAGCCTATATTGCTTGATCGACCAGTATACTTGTTGGAAATCCATTCATTAAAATTCTTTTTATCAGATCAATCATTTGTACATATCCACTCCCTTTCTTTTTCTTTTTGTAAGCGCTTGTAGATTTTTGGAAATCACTAAGTATCACAGAAGGTTAAGCAATGGATGATCAACAAGCACAGACCTTCCCTTTTTGTTGTACTGCTAATCTTTAACTAGAGGTATGAACCTTTTGACAGAATAAGGAAGAGCCTTTGTCAAATGCATAAGGAAGATACCATAATCTGATGCGTAAATGCCCCTATCATGGGCCACCTACTTGGTCATAGTTAGTAGTATTCCTCAATGGTATAGGAGCTCATGATCGGATGATAACAAAGTCAGCTGCTAAAGAGCCATTAATAAGAATGCCTGTGAAAATGTTGTTTGAGATTATTAAAGAGCTTAATGAAGCTAATAAATTAATCCATATATTTCCCCTAGTAGTATTTTTTTTGTGATTGACCACATGAGAGCTCTTAAGGTTAAAGAGGTAGACCAAAAATGGATCTAAATACTGCAGCTCAAGAGTAACGTCACCATAGTAAAGCTCCAAGAGAAGAAAAGGTTGTTAACCATTATGCAAATCCGACTACCCTAGCTCTAGAAAAAGAGAAAAGCATTGAAGAGATTGTGAGAGGTTTAAAGTAGAAGAGAGAGGAGAAGTTTAAGAAACAGCAAGCTGTTATTGAGAGATTTAAGGCTTAATCAGCGTGCGTCATGGAATTTGTAGCTACCATGTTCCATATGTTTAATATGAATAGAGAAGAAAAGAGTCATAGTGAAGAGAATGAAGAATGAACCTTAAACGGGTCCCTAAGACATGAAGAAGAGAAGGTTGAAGTATATGTGTCTAGAGATGAAAAGTTGGAGAACACTTCTCCTGTGGCTACTGAGGTAGGAGTAAAAGAGGAAAAAACATCCTAGGAAGCTGCTATTGAGAAGCTTGCCAACTCGACTACTGAAAGGGTTTAAGAAGTTGAGGAGGCAAATTGAAAGTGTTGTGATAAAGACTTTGGCCTCAATTGAGCTAGTAAATGAGATCAATATTGAGTCAAGCAAGCCGATTGAGAAAGAAGATATCTAAGCTTCTACGTTAAGTCAAATGGCAGAGGTAATACAACAGGAGCACACTCCTATAGTTGTTGAGCCCACTATCAAGCCATATGTACCACAAATTTCCTTTCCAGGACAATTAAGAAAGAGGAAAGAACATGAAGAATATAAGAAATTCCTAGAGGTATTCAAGAAGGTAGAGTTCAACTTTCCCTTAGCTGATGTCTTGGAGCAATCACCTCTATAAAAGTGCTTTTCAAAAGAAGTAATGTGCGAGAAAAGAAAGATGAATGGGAGAGAGAAGGTCATGTTATCTTAAGTGTGCATGGAAGCATTGAAGGATGCACTTCTACTTAAGCTAAATGATCTAAGGAAGTTCACTTTAGATTGAATCATAGGAGATAATTGGTTCAAGAATGTGTTATGTGATTTGAGTGCAAGCATCAATTTGATACCATTCTTTGTAGCAAAGAAACTAGGACTAAGGGATGTAATTCAAAAGATTGGGATGACTATCCAGTTGGTTGATTGTTCTCTTAAGAGGCCTGAAAGAGTAATTGTGGATGTGCTATTAAAAGGAGACAAATTCATAATTCCTATAGATTTTGTGATATTAGATATGAAGGAAGATCCAAAGATTCCTATCATCCTTGGGGACCCATTCATGGCCACAGCGGGAGTGATGATTGATGTCAAGAATAGTAAGATGGTGTTGAGAGTTGGAGGTAAAGAGTTGCATGTGAACATTATGAAGCATTGGATGAAGAACCCTTAACCTACCAAGTCAAGCACAACATTTGAAGCTCTAAGTGGAGAAGATGAAAAGAAAAGGAAGAATGATGGTGAAGGGACCTTCCAATTTGACCTACCATGAGAAAGAAAGCTGGAAAGTCAGGCTGAGACTATAAATCATGCACTGAGTAGGAGGCTACCCACTAAGGATTCTGTTTTATGCATTTTGCTTTTGTCTTTTGTAAATATTTGTTGTTAGTATTATATACGTGCTACTATCAGATCTTTTATTGTTTTGTTTTTGTGTAGGTCAACTAAAAAAGAACATAGAGTCATTGTGGAAAACACACTTCTGGGAGAAATTTTATAAGGAAGATGAAATATCCAGGTCATAATCCTTAGGTTAAACCTTGAAAAGACCAACAAATCGGCCAAAAGCTCAAGAGGAGACCTTTCTAACCCATACTTTCTCCTTTTCATTCATTTACATGTGAATATACAATGAGGACATTGTAAATTTTTAAGTAGGGGGTAATATGCTATGTTTTTTGCAGTTTGAAGTTGATAGCTAGTAATTTTTTTTTCTTGTGTTGAAAAGTGGCTTTTGCTGCTAGAGTTTGATAAAGATGAGTCAGTTGTGCTTTTTGAGTTGTGTTAGCTATTAACTATATCTTTGTGTTTTCTGGTTTCATGTGCTATTGATGTGATATGAGCTTATTTGAGGCATTTTGATCCTTATGTTCTTAATGAGATGCAACTTAACCTGTCACTCTTGATACTTCTCTTGATACTTACTCCACATGTACTAAACTTTTTTCTAAAATGGAACTTTAGTTGCATTTCACATGGAAAAAGAGAAAAAATGGTCCAAATTTTTCAATTTTCGTGTTTCTTAGAACTTGATCATGAGTTGGATACTCTTCACTTCTCTAGAGTTAGCCATGAAATCATTACTTTGTCGAGTTACATTTCATTTAGCTTGGGATTTGAACATTTGGGATTGATACGGTGCAGTTGATTTTGGATTAATTCTTGCATTTTTAAGCTGACTAACATGTATCCGATTTTTTGAAGTTCTTAAGACCAACATGATTATGTAAATTGTGCAAAGTTTAAGCTTACTTTAAATGAAGGGGGGAATAAAAGCTCCTCAGGTGAGTGAGGACGTATGTATGGTAAAAAGAAGAAAAGCTCATCCAATGCAATGCAAGTGAAATCTAATCCAGAAAGGTGGTGCAACTGTGTCAAAAAGGGGGAAAAAAGAAAGAATAAAGAAATGTAAATTTAAGTCCATTTCAAAAGGGGGATGTGTGGGTATCAAAGACAAAAGCAAAAATCAAAGGAAAAAAAAGTAAAAAATAGGGAAAAAGCTAGCAATAAGCAAAATAAAGAGTAAGTTTGAGGTTTTGTGCTATTTACTTGGTGATGCTATGCATGATATATGAATTAGGAGTGTATACATGTTAGTCTAGTATACAAAGTGTGAGAATCTCTTACTTGGTTATTTGATGCTATACTTGATCTCAAGTAAGAAGACCTTCAACTAAATAAGAAGGTACAACTTTGTTGAGCAATAAATTAGTGGTTTGAGTTTCTTGTTACTGACTTGTGTACATTGATTGGTTGGGTGATAAGAAAGATGGAAATCATTTAAATTGTCATGTTGGAGCTATGAAAGCATGAATTTCTGCTAAAAGTTGCAATTGGTTCCATTTAGGTCCAAAAGCTTTGATTTAGTGCATTTGTGAACAAGCGACATCAAGAGTAACTTATGTGAGTGTGTTCGAGTGAGTTTGTTTCTTTTGGTGTGTTTTGGCCTTAAAATCAAAATTTATAATTTTCTTAAGTACAAGCTATGAGCTAAGTTGGGAGTAATTAATAAATACGCAAAAATACTTATTTATTCTACATTTATCTCACACTTCATGCACATTTTTAGGCATTTAAAGTGAAATTGTGCTATCAATAGATGCATTGTATGAATATCGATCAACTATGGAAAATGTGCAAAAATATTTTTAAAATGATCAAAATGATGCTCGAAAGACTCTAAATGGGTCATATTTGTTATCTGGATTGAGTGCTTCAACTGTGCAAGTGGTTAGAGAATATGTTAAATGCATGTCTGGATAATTTTATGCCTACACAAGTGAAAAATAGAAAAAACAAAAATTATAAGGATATTCTTGTACTCATGTTTTGCATTTCTTGTGAATAGAGATGTGATTGTCTTACTATAAGTGTCTATGTCCTGTAATTCTGCTTTCAACAGCAACTAAAAGTGAAACCAAGAGTGGTTTCAATGTATCTAGTACTAATATTCTTAATTAGACATGAGTAGAGTTAGACTATTGGTGTATTTGAATTCTAAAGTGTAGCAATGATTAAAACCATTTGTGAGCAACCACAAAAGCAATCTCAAGTAGCTACATCTATTAAGAACCAAGCAACCTCGCTATGTATTAATAAGAACTGGCTACTAAACAATAGCACATTCCAAGTGCCCCGCTTCAATTCAAACGTTAACCTAATCTCAAACCTCCGAGTAGCTGCTCAGAGCTCCACCAACCAGATATCATTGTTAAAGCTTCACAATAGCTAAAATGAAACAAATTTGCATCCAGCAGACATGCAAAAAGCAACCATTCAAGTACCTAAACCCCTAAACAACTAGGACACAACCGAACACTAAGCTAACCAAGCACACCAAGGCTAACAGCCCAGTCAACAGTAATCAAATTCTACAACAAAGGAAACAAGAAGTTATCAACCAGAGTACATCATCAACCTGGTTTAACATATCCTATTCGAGCTTCCTAATTCTTAATCGAGTTGTAAAAGGAGACAGCTAACACACCAAGTAGGCTTTAGCAAAACAAATTAAAACAGTCCAAGTTGTAACAGCGCCACCGAGCATGCTTGAGAATAGCAACTTGAGCAACTTCTATGCTGATGTGAGGTAGAGATGAAATGGAGACAGCAAACACACTAGGCAGAGTTGTAACAGCACTATTGAGCTGTAAATGGAGACAATGAGTACACCAGGTGGGTTTAGCAAAACAAATCAAAACAGCCTAAGTTGTAATAGTGCCACCGAGCATGCTTGAGAATAGCAACATGAGTAGCTTCTATGCTAATTTGAGGTGGAGATGAAATGGCTGACTTAACCTCTATAGACACCGAGCTCCTCCATCGACCTCAGTTGCAACGAACAATAGGGCTCTACACCATCCATCACGAATAACAAGCTCATGGTGACCTTGAACTTTAACAAAACAATAGCAACCTCCTTGATAGTTGACAAATTACTTATGTTGCTATTTAAATTCGAGCTAAACTGGAGCTCACATGTTGATGTCGACCTACCACAACACATGGAGTTACAAAATTGTTGAGTTGTACTCTAAGTATACTTTCATTAATCACCGTTTCACAAATGAACTCAGCAATTTTTTTCCTTAAACTTTTGGAATCATCTTTTCTATTACGTAAAAAGACTTATTTTGTTTCTTTTGGGCCCGATATATATGTCCCATGCACACACTCATACGCGGGGGCACGAGACCTAATACGGAGAATTAGATATAGAACAACACAATAGCTTTTTCTTAGTTTTTCTTTAGCTTTTCTTTTAGATTCCACACCAGGATCAAGTGAGCATAACACACATTTACAGTTGGTTGATAAGCACAAGATTTCTCAACAAGGTAATTTTGTTCTTTTTTCATTACATTTTATGGATAGTGTTCAATACTTATTCTTTGGCATTTATTAAGGTTTTGAGTTGATGTTTGGGTTAGATTAGTTGGTGTTTGCTAATATCGATTGATTATTGCTTGTGTTTAGGTTGTTAATGAGATTTCACCAAGCATGCATTTTGAGTTATTCTTGGAATTCATGTTAGATCAGCGTTATGTTTGAGAAAACCTTTTCTAATCAAATCCGTGAGTTGCTAATCTAGACTATAAATTTTATAAATATGGGTTTTCATTCAATTAGGGTTTAGAAAATTAATATGGATTAGTCAATTAATCACCTTTCTAGAAATATGAAAAATTAATTGATTAATCTTAAGTAACTACTCGCTTTGAGAAAAGGGGTTTTTACTTGATACATCATTGATCGAAAACCTAAACCCAATATCAAGTTGGATTTGCAAGCATAAATTTAATTGATATCATATATTCAATTAATTCTTGAATCATTTCGCTTTAAATCGATTTCATTTTAGGGGTTGGAAATCCTAAGATCTCTATTAAGTAGTTTAATTTTCTTTTTCTTTATAAACCTAAAAATCAAACTCATCAGTTTGCCTAAGTACGATTAATACTCATATAGCTGAGAGCTAGCCCTCCTTCCTTTTGGATTCAACCTAGTACTCCCCAATTTTTATTATTATATATGCACCGGGTACATTAGCCGGTTGTTTTTATGCTATAAAAATAGTCTTTAACAAAAAGGTGTATTATATGTATGTACTTGAAATTCTAAATTATATAGAAGTGAAGTTTATCTTCCAAAACTAACTAATATAGAAGTATTTCCGAAGTTTCTAATATTAGAAATCACTACAAGTTATACAATTTTGTTTAATATTGCATGAACAGATTTTGTGGGTGTTTAGACAGAATTCAACCTTCAATATAAATAAATTCTATATGTTTTAGAACTTATGATATTAACAAATTACTTTTTAAGTTTCTCTCCTCGTATTGTTTATAGTGAATATATAAAATAATGTAATTTTTCATATTATGAATATATATATATATAAAAATTGAAGCCTAAAAAAATATATACAGATTTCATAGAAAAATTTGCAAGTTTTATAGGGTACCCTATGTCCTATAAAACATATAGGGTACAATGTACAATATTGGTATGGGTACACAAGGTAGGCTCTGAGCATAAAGTTTAATACTTTGCTTCATACCTTACTACTATGTGCCATTCACCTTTGATTAATGTAATAAAACTAGAAATTTATACTAATTTGAAATTATGTTTTGATGAAAATATTCATTAGTAAAATATTCTATAAAAAATAATTGCCTGCTCTAATTGAAAACTTGTGTTTAGGTTTGTTTCTAATAAATTTTATGTGCCATATGAGTTCATAAAATAATTGTTTAATACAATTATGATAAGATATAAAGTCTAAATAATGTATCTAATAAGGTTATAAACTTTAATATGTTATATTGAGTATTTCATGTGTAGAAATCACATCTACGATTCATTTGATTTATTCAAATTCCACATTTATGGACTCGAATACATTTCCTCACATTTGTGTAAATTTGTTTGTTGCATAATCTTATAAATGGATTACTCGATCTAAGAATTTAAGGTTTAATAAATATCAACAAATGGAATCAAAGCGATCTTATGTAAATTAAAGTCATAAAGTTATTTTGATTGATAATTATATAGAGATATTGTCCCTAATTTTTTATATTGGAATTTTTAGCATGAAAAGAAAAGAGCAAAAAGAAAAACTATCGTAGAATTAATAATCATTTATTGACTTCTTAACTAGTGTAAACAACATGCCTTTAAGTAGGCTTATAAAAGAGATAGAGCTTTTAAAAGAATAACATGAATGAATAATGATTAAGATTATGGGAGAGTAAGGATATGGTTTTGTTTTGCGTTTAATAATGGTGATTGTTTATATTGATAAAACATGAATTAAAGTTACATCTTTAATTGAATTTGGATGACACGTTACTTCGTAATTTGATGTTATCTCAAAAAATGTGTTATTAAGGTTATTTAATTCTTAAATTGTGTTTTGTCATATGATTAAAGTTTAGAGTTACACGATTTCAAATTTAAGAAATTTGAGATGAATTGCTCAGCTTGCAAGCAAAAGCATGGTCATGTTCTTTGGCAGTGTACCTCTCTAGTTAAGAGTAAACATGATGTCGCATAAAATACAGTCGTGTTGAGGATAAATAAGGATGTGTTAAGAAAAACGAAGAGAAATACGATCGTATTCTTACCTATGTAAATCTAGGTTCAAAGTTAATGCGTGCTTAAGGTTACATAAGATGTTCGACTCAAGAACATGGCCATGTTCTTGGCTGTACCTTTCTAGTTAAAAACATGTAAGGTACATGACCAAAAACACGATCGTGTTCAAAGCCTTGTACCTCTCTCGATTGCAAAGGTCAAGAACATGGCCAAGTATATGGCCATGTTCAAGACCTTCTACCCTCATAACATATCAAAAGAAAATGGAATGGGGAACCTAGAAACCTTTGGTTTGTGCTCCCACCACAAACTTCCTAGAATATTTGGAATTCAAATTTTACAATTTTGTATGTATTATTTTAAACAAGTGATTATAATGGCATTTTACCAAGTAGTCTCTCCCATGAAAGTCATCTATTTTGGATAGATAGAATAGATTGAATGCATGTGAATCATGCAATATTGAAGACCTAACGGAAGGTTAGTATTTAGTCAATTTACATGTGCACTTGCGATGATAAATGTGTAATTGTTATTTGAATTTCCCCATAAATGACCGATCAATCTAAAGAAAGGTCTAATCATTTAACAAGAAGTTACTATCGATATTTGATCACTGCATCAAGAGTACCGTTTACAAATTAACATTTTTTTATCTAAAGACTATATGACAAATTTATATATTTTGGTTAGAATGTAAGTATAGTTTTGTTTTTTGTTTACTTTTGTTGTTTGTAGTTATTGGTTCTACTTAATATATCTACCAATATAAACTCAATTCCCATGTTGAATGGCATAAATTGTAAGACATGGCTAGAGAACATGATAATAGTTCTTAAAATCATGGATCAGACCTTGTATTAAGGGAAGATCAACCCATTGCTATTATAGATGAAAGTATCTCTAATCAAAAGAGGCATGTGAAAAAGTGAGAAGGATCAAATTACAAAAGTCTAATGATCATGGAGCATTCTATCTTGAAAGTATTCAGGGTCACTATGTCCAAAAAGATTAAGATGACTAAGGAGTACCCTCAAGACCATAAGAAATATGTTAGGAATGAAAAAACTAAAAAGTATACTATTGGTAAAACTTGTCTCAATAAGGTATAAAGGGAAACAAAATAATTATGGAGATGTCTCATATAGTATCAAAACTCAAGGTATTAAAATTGGATATTTCTTCTAGCTTATTAGTCACTTAGTTTTAATATTGCTTCCTACACAATTTAGTCATCAAGATGAGTTGTGATTATTAAAAGGACTCTTGGTCTTAAATGAGCTCATCTTGTACCGTGTTTAGGAAGAAGAGATTAGACCATGAGAAAGTAGACACCACCAAAAAGAAACCACACAAGGAGAATGATTAGGATGTTTATTCGTTTTGCAGTAGCAAAAGCCAAATGAAGAAGCATTATTCTAGCTATCATGCTTTGCATGTAAATAAGGATATGCTTTTGAATTTTTTTCCCTTAGGTTAATTTGACTTTAGTACTTAGAACACGTGGTGAATAGATTCTAGTGCAATAGCTCATATCAATGTGTCTATGCAGAGTTGCCTGAGTTGCCGAAATCTCAACGATGATAAAAAGATACATCAATGTTAGCGATGATAAAAATACCGAGGTTAAGGTAATAGAACATTTTAGATTGTTTCCAAGAATTTTTTGTTATATATATTTAAATGATACTTTTATTGTACAATCTTTTAAATGGAATTTGATTTCTATTATTACATTAGACAAATTAGGTTATACTTATTTATTTGGTAATTGCCAGTTCAATCTCTTTTATGATTTAAAACCTATGGGTACCACTTCCTTGTTTTATAGTGATGATATATATGTGATGAATACTTTTGTTTCATATAATAAGTCCTTGCATGTTTGCACTTAAAATTTAAATTGTAAATTAATTAATGAGAATTCAATTCATTGTGGCACAAGATATTAAGCTATATCTCTAAAAGAAAAATAGAGAGACTTGTATTCGATGGTATTCTCGATCTCATTAATTTTATAGATTTTGAAATGTGTATAAATTGTATAAAGGGACAACAAATAAATGCTGAGAGATTAGGTGCTAGTAGAGCCACAATAAGTCTTGAAACTAATTCATATGGATCTCTGTGGACCATTCTCTATGGCTTCTTGGAATGGTTAATAGTATTTTATATTATTCATAGACGACTTCTCTTAATATGGCTACCTGTTTAATATTTATAAAAAGTCCCATCATTAGATGTATTCAAGAATTATGTGGCTAAGTTAATAATCAATTTGGCAAAAGGATTAAAAGTGTCAAGTCTAATAGTGATGGTGAATATGCAGTAGATATGATAAATCAGGTGAATAATGTCTAAGTTCTTTGCTAAATTTTGAAGGAATGCATTATCATCCCATAGTACACCATGTTGGGTTTACGTTTAAAGAATGGTATTACTGAGAGATAAAACAGAACGCTTAAGAATATGATGAATAGAATGATGAGTCATTCTACCTTATCAAGATTAGTCCAAAGAGAAACATTGAAAATTGCAATATACTAACTCAATAAGGTACCTATTAAGGTAACTAAGAAGACCCCTTATGAGTTTTAGATAGATAAAAAGATCCATTAAAGAAATCCACTAAAGAAGAGAAGCAATTCCAAATAATCACGTTATATTTCTTCAGGAACATAAGGATGACAATAAAATGATAAAAAAAGATCCAATCAACTTCTATCAAGCTAGTTCAAATTCTCAAAAGTTGATAGATGTCATGAATGAAGAAATGAACTCCATGAAGGATAATGACATATGAGATTTGTACCATTACTTAAGGTAAGAAACCTTCGATTGCACATGAATATGCAAAACAAAAGAATTTGAAAGGCATATGAAAAGGTATATGGCACGTCTTGTGGCTAAGATTTTCACACAGAAAGAAGCTCAAAAGACTCTTTAAAGATTATAATGATACTTATAGTACATTTCATTCTTGAGTAGCACCTATCAAATATATAGACAACATTCCTCATGGTGATATTGGTGAAATGATAAACACTAAATTATCCTTTATTGTATGTGCCAATTAATAATTAATTCGATTGTTTTGGTAACTAATTTTATGAAAATAGCACTTGAAATATTCTTAGTTTGATTTCAATCTTCCAAATATACATAAATTTAAAATAAAGAATTTGATCAAGTCCACATGCTTTAGAGGTGAAATGAACAAAATTTAAGTATTTTGTACTAGACATAAGCTAAGACATGATCGTGTCAAAAGTGATAAGAAATTTCTAAGGAAGAAGAATTGACACCGGACATGACACAATTGTGTATGTACTTGTGTTACACCCAAGGTTCAAAGTTTTACAAGCTAAATTCAACACAACCATGTCGCAATAGGGAAACTTGTGAACAATGTCGATTTAGACATGTTTGTGCACATTAAAAGTTAAAATCTTAAGTTCGAAAGTTAATTTTAAGAGACAAAAGTTACCTAACCTAAAAAGAAAGAAGATTTTCCATTTTACAAAGAGGAATTTTCCATATTTGAAGACTTGTAGCTTTTCTATTCAGGAGAGATTACAACTTGTCATTTTGAAGATCTAACTTACTAATTTTGAAAGATTCACTTTCAAGTTTGAAAAATTCAACTTTTCATCTTTGAGAGATGCAACTTTACCATTTAAAGAATTTTAAATTCCTATTTCACTTTATGTAAAGCTCTACAAAGAGAGATTAAATTTCTACACACTTACATACCCACACGTATACTTAAACTTTTGTAAGACAATATTTTGGGCTTTACTAAAGTTTGCAAGATTGAGTTTGTAACAAGAGGCTTGTTGATATATTTTATGTTTCTATTATATATTATGCCTTATAATGAGTAATTTTTTTTGCTTAGATTTTGATGAATCCTACAATTTCTATATAATTTTTTTATTATTAGTATTGTCTTCAATCAATTGTTTATTTTTTTAATATAATTGTATGTTTTGCATGTTTATCTTGAATTTCTTGATTTAATCTCACATTACTTGATTGAGAAATTGCTTTTGTGATATGTCAACATAAATAAAGAGGGTTTCAGATAATTCTAGAGATAAAATAGCATAATTCTCCTAAATTATGGTAAAACAAAATATGGAAATTCATAGAACAAGAATATAACTTTAAAGGTATTAATTAGAAAGAGATTCCAATTAATCAACTTAGGAATAGTAATTAATTTTGTCGAGAGAGATTTTGATTGCAATTAAGAATTCTATTGATCAAGAAAATCAATAATTTAATTGAATAATCCTTTGCATGATTACATAGAGACCTAGTAGGTGTTCAGAATATAGATATTGTTGCAAACTTTATATCTATTTTATGATTTTTGCCTTATGTGGATAGTTAGTTAATTATTGATTGATTTGTGAAACGTGATTTATTAACTAAGCAATAGTATAAAGGTAATTACTTATATTCGCCAATCCTTATAGGAACAATACATTTACTTAAACTCTATACTATAAGCATCAATGGATACACTTGCCTTTGCAATTATAATTTAAAATTGAGTCTAAGATTTTTAATGATTGTTATTGCTATTGCGATCATCATACCATGAAATGAACTATATGCTGCAACAAAAAAAAAAATTTGAATCAGAAGATTCAAAGCAAATGGTTTGCAAATTAGTGAAATTCATCTATAGACTCAAGCAAGCATCTCATTAAAGGTATCACAAATTCTACGGAATCATTGTTTTGTCTTATTGTAAGATGAATACCGTTTGTGTTTTTATAGATGTGTGTCTGTAAATACTAGTTATATTTTGATAGTTGAGTAGTTTTTGGAATAATTACCAACTATTATCACCATTTATTAAAATTGTATTAATACTTACACATAATCCATGCATATAAAGCTTGTAGGAACAAACTCAATTGTTGTAGATTACTTAGTAAAGGTTTGCCATCTAAGGTCTTTCTTGACCATGTTGCTCATATGGATGTTATGTATTTTTATGGTGTATGGTTTTTCTAGGAGTTTGTATTTTATGATAGTGCTCATTGTTATGAACATTCTACATTGTCTACAAACTACGATACAATTAAGGTTAAATTTTCACTTTAAATTTATTTTTCAATCATAAGATTTCTAGTTATATTCAATTTTGAGCTCATATAAGGTTGATCTCCCTAAGGTATGAAGTTGGACTAGTTGGAAAAGGAATTTTACAAACATTAAATGTAATTTTCATGCTATACTTTCATACTTGGTCTATCTCATTCAATTACGTTGATATATGTGATCATTGATAGGATCAATTAATTATGAAACCCATTTTAGTTATATTCTGACATGATCGATGGATCAAATTGTTTAGGGATACATTCAATGATGATAGCAAATTTTTTAGTTATTATTATTATTGCCTTGTTTTGTTTTAATATTGTCTTCAAACTAAACATTAAATAAAAAAATTACTAAACAAACAAAATAAATGGCCTATCCTAAGTCAACTTTGTTGGAAAAAGATTTACAAATACTAACACCTTATGTAAGAGTTGTGTACAAGTATTATTACCATTTTAATAAATGGTGAAAATAATAGGTAATTATTCCAAAAACTACTATGTATCAAAATATTACTAGTACTTATAGACACCCATCTAAGTATATAGTATCTTAGTACATTATTGAAATCTTTTATTTAGATTGAATCTATTTCTAACATGATAAGTTTATTGAGGAAAGTTGAACTATAGAGTTAAAACACAAACGATCGAGTTGATTGTGATTGTGGTTTGATGGAATCCTCCAAGCTTTATACATTGCATTTGCTCCTAGGTATATGAATTATAACGGGATATAAGGACTAGTCAAATTCTATATGTTCATAATTTTTTTTTTTTTGGGAAAAAACATAATGCATTAACATAAATAGTAATTACAAATATTTACATAAAAACTAGTAGCATCCAGCTACTAAGCAAAGGAGTACCCTTAAGGTAAGTCTTGTTCCAAAATGGACAAAACATTCATGTGAGGAAATTAAAAGGAAAAACAGCTGAATCTTCTTCCATGGAATGATAAAATGTAGCCAAATAGCTACATCTGAATTCAACTTGATAGGTCTTTGCCCAATTTCGCACCTGCTGCAACCGAATGATCTTTACCCTGCCACTCAAGAGAACATTATGGTATTTCAACATTGGGTTATCATCTACCTTTAATAAAACAACGGCAGCACTAGAACAAAATTGATCTTAGGTGTTTAGTAAATTCCCATAGCTCTACAAAAAGGATTTCAGTTATTCTAATCCTCCTTGCAAAACCATAAAGCAAATCAACTTGGTTGTCCGAACAACACCTCCAATGGCTACTTCATTGGTGTTTATTAGAAATGAACAAATTGTACTAATTTTAAATCGACCCTCAATTGGGATTGCTATTTAAGATTCATAAGCTAAAATACTAATCAAATGCTCCAGACAGTTTAGCAACCCTTTTGCTAGAAATAGTTTCTCAAATGGGGAAAATATAAAAATTTGTACATGAACTCTATTAAAAAAACTCATAAAAAAATTTAATTTAATATATGAACTTTAGAATAATTAATTTAATTTTTATTCAAACTTTTTGGATCTATTTTTTGCTATCTTACTATTATCTTTGTTATATTTCTTGACATAAAAAAAAATGTACCAGTTCTAACAGAACAATATAAATTCAATAATAACTATCTCTTACATGTCAATAAAGAGAACATACAATATTAAAGAAATAACAAAAATAGAAGAAAAAAAATAATTAAGACATTAAATTAACCAATTTTTCCATTATAAATTTAACATTTACCCTTCAAAAAAAATTATGGTGAGCAATATTATCGCCATTTGTCAAAATAATTTTAATACTAAAATAATAGGAATAGATCCCGTTTGGTCATCGAATGCTGCCAAGACTCTCGAGACAGCCATCTCTACAAGTTGTGCAATAGTGGGTCCTATAACCATGCAAAAGAATCCTTATTGAATAGGCAATCGGCTAGCAAACAACAAAGAAGACATCAAATATCAAATCTAGCTTCAAAGAACAAAAAGCTTCCCACCTTCGAGGAGGTGACCATATATCTAAATTCTCACTTTAATCTAAAGCATGCAGATAACAAAACTGCTAATGCTCGCATCATACAATGTAGTAAGGTACAACGTAGTATCTGGTCTACGCTAAAGTTAAAAGACATCAAAGAAGAAACACTACCGGGCTGAACACAGAATAAAACAACACCGGCTATTTACATGGAACATTACATAACTAACCAACACTATACATAACAAGTTAATAACACAACTCGATGCCTCTGAACAAGTCATAATCCAAAAATGCCTTCTCTATACATAAGAAGGACGCATTACTGTCCAAGCACCTAGCACACTAAGAAAAAAGACTAAAATAGCAACCGATCGAAAGACATTAACACGTGACCACACTGAGCGTACCACAAAAGCCTTCCGGGAAAAAAATGATGCATGGTTCAATTTGGAAACTTTCTCATACGAGTCTAAACCACGCATCTTCCCATCTTTTAACTCCGAAGAAGACTTCCTCTTTCCACTAGAATCAGTATAGGGAACATCCTTCACTTCATCCACAATACCAGCTGCATCATCAGTGCTCGATGCTCCATCAACACCACTATCAAGTTCATGGAACTCATTACCTTCCTGCATTCAGGCTCCGCGATTAGACAACAATCCATGAAGTCATTACACTTGAAAAAAGCTGCCAGTGGCAAAATATCACAAAACAGTTCCAAACTAACTTACCTCTGTGACAACGGATTCAGATTTCTGCTCATCAATACTAAAAGTAACATCTAGTGGTTGCCGTCCGCAAGTCATTGGCCCGATCTGAAGTTTACACTGTGCCCGTATTCTTCTTGGTGCCGTGCCCTGCCCTGAGTTAAGCCATGAACGTTGAAATTGTGGTCGAGACCTTATTCTAATTCCAGTATCAGAAACATCACTATTATCAACAACAGTTGTGTGGCTGCTTAGATCATTAAGGTGAATGCTGTGGCTTTGGTCCATGTCAAACTGAGATGGCAGTGCATCATTCTTGGGATGGCTTTGTAATAAAGAATTGGAGTGGTCAGTTTTATGCAGTTGGTAATTTTGTTGAGGAGCTCCCATCACTAAAGAAGCTTTCCTCTCATGGTCCAGTTCTGACGATGCATCTTCCATCTTACAGCCAAGCTGTAGTATAGAAAAAGTGACATTAGATATAGCACTTTGTCAAAAGAAAAGGTTTGCCACTAAAAATTTTCTGGAATGATTAATCCAATGAATAACAAATGCAGCGAGAAGCAAACTGCCACAGCCTAAAATCTAGCCGCGTTGATTTTAAGACAATTAAATACCTCTTGCCCAGCTGCTTTGACTTCTGATATACCACAATGATGACTGGAGACATCTAATGCATCAATGCCACAGCCAAGAGCTGGATTCTGCAGGCTGTCAGAGTCAAAGGCAATGTCGCATTCATGGTTCAAGATAGTGTCCAAGAACTTGGCTACATATGCAGCATCAGCTTCATTTACATCATGCTGTGGCAGCAGAGCACAAGGAGGGATGCTTGTATTGTTATCAGCAACCTTATCCATGTAGGAAGATCCTATATTATCTACTGTGTCCAAGGGAGACGGTGAAAATATAGGAGGCAGCATTGTGTCCCCAAAGAACTTCGAATAATCATCCTCCAGTACAGGTCCCTGAATTGATAATTATGATTTTAAAAAAGTATAATGTCAGTACTTAGACTGCGAAGTTAGCCCGAAGTACACAAAATTAAGCATTCTAAATCCTTTTCCTTACCCCACTTGGCATTACCTCCTGGTCCTGATCTTCTGCTTCATCATTATATGAACGTGCCTCATCCTTTATGGAAGGACTCTCCTGAGGTGCCACCAGGTCTGAATCAGTATTCTCAGGAGGAGTAATAGCCACAGGCGAGGAAGGCAGTTCTTCTGTTTCATCTCCAGGGCCTCTAACTGTCTCATCGTGCTTTTTGAACAATCGGCAAAGGACAAATGCACACTGTAAAAAATCGCAACATGGTCAATCAAGATCATAGACGATAAAGCTTCAATAATTATTTTACTGACTTTGATTCTCATGCAAGGTGATTCCAGCATAAATTATCTCATGACTGTTTAGGACCCTAAAAAAGTTTCGCACTACTAGATGTAGCCGCCAAAACCTCTGTTCCCTCTTAACACTGATACTTTCCTTCTCTTCTTCACATTCATTCAGACAGGGAACTTAAATTTGTCATAAAAATGGCTAATTTTGTTTTAACTACATCAAACTACAATGAAATATGGCTCGTGGAATTTCCATTCCCCATTCCCCAAATAAGCACAAAAAAGGCTGCTTATAAGCAATATTCTAGTGGACACTAGGACTAACCAAAATGCTTTATTCATCAGATCAGTGGGTTGCTCTTTTCAGTTAAACTACTCTAAGGACAATGAAATCAACCAGAGGCTGAATTTAACATAACACAAAAGTTTAAACTTAAACCTATTCTGGCTTGTTTGATTTGAGTAGAGAATACTTCTAAGAGTGTATTAGAAAAATGTTTTATAAACTTGCTTTAGTGTTTGATATAATGAACATTCACAATACCTTTGCAACAACCTTGGAAAGAGGAATTTTATATAATTTCAACTCATGTACAGGTTAAACAAAAAGTCAAAATCGAGCAATTTTTATAGCTTGACAGAGCCAAAAAGATCATCGCATTCAACACCCAAAATACAATCCAAGTGCCTGGGTAAGAAAAATGAATAGAAAAATTTTAAGAGCTTGATTAGATGATCGAACCTGGCCAGGACGAGTCCCATCGAGCTCCTCCAATGTGGTCCTATACTCGTGCATAACCCAATTAGTCCTCTTTCCTTTAGGAGCACGGCCAGTGTAAAAAACCAAAGTCTTCTTCATCCCAATCAAAGCAGCTCCAGACTTGATTCTCCTATCTTTACCAGTTGCTTTCCAATACCCAGCTTTTGTGGCTCTATTCAATCTGTGTCCGTTCGGGTATTTCTTATCTCTAGGACAGAAGAAGAACCACTCCGGATCACTTGTTCGTATAATCGACAAGTCTACACAACACAAAACACCCAAGAAAACATAAGCATCAGCGACTGTCAAGGACCCAACTTTGGCAATAATTCGCGATCATAACACAATAATTGTTCATAGCATAAGCTATTTATCAATTCAATATAAGATCTAAATAGCATAAGACTAGATTGTTGAATTAGGGTAGCTCAAATCTTATAGAAAGTCATGATCTTTAACAAATATTAAAGTAGGACAAGCACAATGTAATGTGAAAAAAATAGAAACAATATAAAGATTTAAAAAACAAAAGTCCACAATAAAACCCAGAAAGCAAACACTTAAAAACAGTTATATTAGAACAAAAAAATTATGATCTTTGATCAAAATTAATAAATCAAATTGGACACATACCCAAAAACAAAAAGGAAAAGAAACGAAGAAAGAAAACAAGTAGAAATGGCACAGACCAAATCATGAATTACAATAATTGATGATCATGAAGAACAATAATACCCAGTAATGAAACTTGTAAAATACTAAACGATAACCCCAAAAGTTACTATCTTTCTTTAAGATTATTTTGGGGGGTTGGGGGGGGAGTCGTTTCCTTTTTTTACCTGGTAAATCCCAAGGTTCCCATTTGCAGACATCGATTTCTCTAATAACTCTAACTTCTTTATCATTCCCATTAATTTTTAGACGTAAATAATAATTCACAAGCTCTTCATCGGTGGGTCGAAACCTAAATCCCAGAGGCAAAGCGTTGTACGGCAGCACTGCCATCACATAGGACGACAATAATAACCAACTTCAACTCACGGTCACAAAAAGCAGCAAACTTCGATCTTCTTCTTCTACTTCTTCTAGAGAGCGAAACAGCTGTGTGAGAGAGAGTGTATTTGTAAGGTTTACGATGGCTTTTTCCAGGCAAATAAAAGATTAGCTAGAAGGAGGAAAGTGCAGAGAAAGTGACCGTGGCATAGACAGAGGGAAGTGATGAGAGAGAGAGACCGCGTAATTCAATTCCTCGGATATTCCGCGTGAAGATGTTTGACCTGATTTTATCATTTTATTACGGAAATTCCACCCTTGGAGCGGGGATGATTTGGAGGATCAATAGGGGTAATTTCGGAATTAATGAGAAACGTGGAGACGAAGTTAAAAGAGCGTGTACGCTGGCTGGCCAATGGGAAAAGAACACGTGGAGAAAGCGACGCAGGCAAAAGACAAACAGTTGGGACCTAGAGGTATTACATGGTGCCATGTCGGATGGAAACTGTGGATTCTGCTTGGAAGGAGTTGGTTTGCTGGTTAAGTACTTCACGCCGTGAAACTGTCCGCGTAAATTTGATCTATCTTTCCGTCGATTTCCATGGATGGCGTTAAATTTTACAAGCATCGGAGAAAGCTGTTGGCTTTTCTTCCAGAGTTCTACTACTCTTTGAACATTTTGGGGGTAAATAGAAAGTGGATAGAGAATTTGGATTTGGTGTATCTAATTAAAAAATTAGGTCCAATTATTAAATTCTAAGAGTTTTTTAGCTATTTATTTAATCCACGATATAACTTTAGAATTCCATTGAAGAATATATTGTATAATTACAAATAATATAAAGCTCAAACTTAAATTTGAGAAAAAAAAATTAATATAATATTGATTTTTCAGCTTAACTTTCTTTAAAGAATATTCTATAGTCTCAAATATTTTTTCAATAGGACCATTCTTGTATGATTTATGATCAATTCGAATGTAAATCTAACAATGATCCAACCTTTAAAATGTGTTGTTATACAAACTTTTTATAATCAATTTAATGGTAAGACTATAAACTAAACGGTTCAAGACAAAACTGTATAAGTATAATTGCAAATGAGCTGTGCTACTTATAAGTAATTCAAATTTGACTCATTCAATCTCGACTTTGCTCAAACTCATTCAATAAACAAGCTGAGCACGAGCTCAAAATAAAACTTATTTAGTTAAATGAGCTGAGTTTGATCTTTTCTTTAGGCTTGTGAGCCAGATTCATTAAGAGCTTGCTAACTGACTCATGCATGGTTTTTATATAGCATTAGTTTATTATATATTATTATTTGTATTCATATATTTATATGATATTATATAAAATTATTTATATTAATATGATATTATTAATATAATTATATATAATGAGTTACATAAACAAGCCTGAATTCGAGCTCGAGCTTATTAAGTTAAACAAGCCTAACAAAGTTAGCTTGAGCTCGCGAATCCTCATCAAACTTGGTCTCAAGCCTATAGTTTTTAAACTTATTAAAAACTCAACTCAAATTGACCTCACAAATTGT